>PVJA010057025.1:0-10579 GCA_004027025.1 Myocastor coypus
GCTATTTGATGGGTTCAGTGCTGGAGCTTGGGCTGGAGGGGTTCAAAAAAAAGGGGGGGTGGGGAAAGGGAAGGCAGGCCAATTATCCTGACCCAGCCAGCGCGCGGGCTCAGCTCCCAGGGGTGCGATTTGGGTCTGGGCTGGAGCAGGAAGTTAGTCGCGGGAACGCAGAAGCGGGGCAGAGGGGCGCAGGGAGCTTACCCGTGGCGGGTGCGCAGGCTGAGCTCCCACCCTAGCCATGCTTTGAAGTAACACAGCCATTTTCTTCAAGCCACTGGAAATAGGAGACTGCTCAATTTGGAGAGAAGATGGAGGTAGTCTCTCTGAATTCTGTACTAGCTGCCCACTGTCAATGAAAAGAATTAAAGCCCTTAACAGAGAAAATCCAGCTAAAGACATATTGCTGCTCAGACAGCAACAAGCCTTCGATGTCCAACCCATTCATTCTTCCAAAAGTGTCAGCACTCATGTTCTTTAAATGATATTCAGAGTTCCTTATCATTTGTTAAAATGTAAAGCTAATAAAGGTCTTCTGTGGGACAAAGCAGAGAAGCCTTGTGAGAATTATAGCTGTGAACATAATTTCATATGCTCCCAGATCTGCAAGGTGCTAAAAGGTCCAGATAGGGACCAGAGAGATAGCTCAGAGGCATAAAAGCTTGCCTGGCAATTGCAAGGTCATGAGTTCAATCCCTGGTACTGCAATAAATGGACAGATAGATGGATGGATAGATAGATAGATAGATAGATAGATAGATAGATAGATAGATAAAATCCAGATAATGGATACTTCATTTAGATAATCACATTAGCTGCCTAGACCCTTTTGCCATATCCTCAAGATCTCATAAAATTCCCAGTCTTGCTTTGACTGCAAGACTCATCTCTTTTTTAATTTTTAATTAGTTTCAATGAGAAAACAATAGCATTGAGACAGTTTCAAAACAGGTTGGTATGACAGTTACTATAATTAATATATTGCATATTATTGTCTTCATAGTAGTTATTCAGAGGACAAGATGCAGACATGGTACCTCATCTAAACACTATCAGTACAAATCTTTCTTCTCATTGAGCTAAGAGAAAGTAGCTGTAAGACTCATCTCTTGGAAACCCACTCACTGTCTTTCTTGACAGCATACCCTGATTCTGCAATTCTTACCTATTGGTACATTCTTTTATTCTTCCAGCTCATCCCTTCTCTACTGATGCATTCTTTCATTCTCTCTCCTCCTGTCACCACTGCTCTGTACACAAGATGCAGAGTAAGTTCCATCAATGGAAGCTTCTGCTCTAAGGGGCAGATACAATTGCCATCACTCTCAGGCCCCCAGTGTCTTGCTGAGTGTCTCAGACTCAGATACTCAGTGAAGAGTTGCTAAATAATCGAATGCAAGGGGAAACGTTTCCAGCTTCTGCTTTAATTTGCTATAAGTGAAAAAGGAACGTTGCTAAGTGCACAATGATTTAACAAAATAGGAGAAAGAACTTACTATTTAATGAATACCTACTCTGGGCCCCAGGTCGACTGAAAACTTTTCACTTGCTGTTTCATTTAGTTGTCTTCACTACTGTGCTGCCTGTTACATGTTATCAGCCTCTTACTGAGGGCTTGCTTGGGTGCCCTGGGCTTTTGGAGATTATTTCCAGGTTTTTGTTTGTCCTGAACAAAGAATTGGACAAAACAAGCAAAAAGATGGAAGACTTTACATATGTTAAAGGTAGGAAAAGAAATACACTCTGCAGAGTGAGAATTGGCATGTGAGAGAACACAGTGACCATGAAGTCAGGGGCTGGTACCTTTTGTAGCTCCCATTCCTTGGGCTGATGCCAGTCGTAGGCCATCATATCAAAAATTCTCCTGCCAGAAATGAGAAGGATAGCATTTTATGGCTGGTCCTACGTGCAGGGGTTGTGAATTGTTTTGTTTGTTTGTTTGTTTGTTTGTTTCAGTGAGTGTCTTGGATCTCCATAACTGACAGGTCTTGCCCACTTGCCCAGTTAGATGGACACATCCTAATCCCCACCTTACCAATGCAAATACTTATGTTAGCATAATGGTAGCCAGCTCTATATTTCAGTAGCTGTGCCGGGGGAATACAGGAAGTGCTTTTACACCTCTGGTAGGAGGTTGAAAGTGAATCATCAGGTGATTTTTCCTCCAGGGATGATTGTCACAAAGGAGATGTGACAGTGAGAGGGTGTGAAATTTAACAGAGAGGTACAGGATGGATACCATCATTCAGATGAGAAAGAAAACATAGTGTAGATAAACATTTGACTAGTCAAAGTGCTACAAGATTGTACCCAAACGATGCAACATTAGAACTAAGTTGGAAAAATAATTAGGTTCTTACCAGCGTGAGTCCTATTGGATGGATGGCATGCCAATACCAATTCAATGTTGGACATTAGTTGTACCAGACCATGTGCTACAAGATGTTGTGAAATACAGGTAAAATGTTCCAGAGGCACGCATAGCAGTGACATGAGGGAATGAAGTTCCCAACCTGAAAGATACCTGGGCTGAGATTCTGTTCTCTAAAACTGAAGAATGAACTTTAGGACCGATGGAGGTTCAGAGCAGAAGATTTATTGGGTTAAAGAAGGTTTTTGTCTGAGAGAGGGACAGAAGGGGACCTGAATGAGTTGCCAAGGAATCTGCCTTTTCGAGGGAGTTGTATAGAGCAAAACCATGAGATGAGGTGGGTTTAAGGTGGAAAATAGGGGAATTCGCACATGAACTGGGACATAACTATGGTCCACCAATAAGATTCACTGCTCAGGTAAAAGTGATTAAATAAGGATCAAATGGTGAAGTAGTCACATAGCAAGAGGACACTACTGTGAGCAGGGACCTTTCCTATAGGGGCTGAGTCAGTGACTCCTGACTTTTTCAAGGTGACTGACTGATACTTATTTAGAATATCAGTCCCTGATCCCCATCCCTAAGGAGGTATCTGACTGCTTTGTTTACTCTTTTGTCTTGAGGTCAAGCCCATAGAAGGAAGAGTCTGTCTCTCCCACAGTTACAAGGTCTTGTCTTCCATACTGGCTCCTTGAGGGCCTAACCCTGTCTGACTGCCTGTATTTCTAACTCAGCTGCCTATGACAGTCATACTCAGAAATATAGTTGTCATGACACCTCATTATCTGAACTAAAAGTCTCCATAGGTCTTTTATATACAGCAGAATTCTGTAATTCCAAATAATCAAATAAGTGACAGATATGGTATTGAGATTTCTAGAACAACAATGATACTCAAGAGATTTGGTTTCCTTTAAAACAGGCTGTTTTGATGACAGAAAGACATGTCAAGAAAGAAAAAAATAATCCAACGATTTGGCTTCTAGTCACTCATGTTTTGAAAGCTTTGCTTTGAACTGTCAAGCAATGATATACACTGTCTGAAGACTGATGAGCAATTTACATCATTTTCTGGTCATTGTAGCTTTCAGCAATATATGCCAAATAAATCTCCCAACTATGTTATAAAAGTGTGTGCCCTGGTAGATGAGAAGATATTTTATACCTTCAATTTAAAAATTTATCCTGGCATTCAGCCACCAGGTCTTTATTTATGCAATAATAAATTGTGTGAGGGTGGGGATAGAGCTGAGCAGTGCAGTGCCTGTCTGGCAAGCTGGAGGTCCAGGGTTCAATTCCCAGTGTCCCTTTCATAAAACAAAATAAGAGAAACAAAACAAAACAAAATCCACATGAGGTTGTAAACAGACTTGTCATACCTATTTCAAAAAGTAACCCAAATATCATATTCTACAGTGGGTTCACTAGTTACCCATTGATGTACATTTGCTAAAAGAACACCAGCTGCCCAGCATAGGAACTATTCACAAGAACAAAGTACAGACGCCTGAAAGACTGTTGCAAATTGACAACAGAGAAATGGATAGTGCAATCTTCGGATTTCAGAAAACATAATCTTGGCCTCATATATGGTGAACAAAAACAAAATAGTATTGATACTGTCAATGGCACACCATGAGAGGCCAACTATGGTGGCACATTCTTTTTTTTTTTTTTTTTTTTCAGAATTCTAATTGCTTTTTTTTTTTTTTTGTCTTTTCGAGACAGGGTCTCACTATGCACCTCAGGCTGGCCTTGAGCTTCTTTCTGTAGCCCAGGCTGGTCTCGAACTCACACTGATCCTCCTGCCTCAGCCTCCCAAGTGCTGGGATTACAGGCACGTGTATGGTGGCACATTCTTGCAACGCTAGCCCTCAGGAAGTACAGGCAGTATCCAATGAGTTCAAGGTCTGCTTGAGCTATGTAGTGAGTGCAAGGCTAGCCCTGAGGCTAGTGCATCCTTGCCGCAGACAAACAAAGAGACAAATTGATAGTAAGTTCTCAACACAAATGAAGTCAGAATTAGTTACAACTTAGAGCAAAACAGAAGGTGGGCTAGATGTGGTTCATGAATTAAACAGTAACTTGAAATAGTATCTTGAAATACAGAGTATTGGCTAATGGTTGCTTTACTTAGTTCTAAACTTAGAAGGCATAGATGATATCATTGTGTATAACAAAAATAAAATGTGCAAAATATCACCAAGGCAGTTGGGACTGAAACTGATAAAAGATTAGTTATAACAGGAAGAACTATCTATCTGCCCCCACAAAGAATTCTGGGGGAGACTAGTGAGCAAACAAACGAAACATCGTAAGAACATCCTATAAAAAATCAAGACCAGCATGATGCGAAGTGATAGGTGCTTTCAGGTGAACGGCACAGCAAAGAAACAGCTAGAAGCAAAAAGGGAAAGGGTCTTTATTTTCTTTGAGGACATGGGGAAAATGTGGAAAAGGATAAGCATCTCTCTCTCTCTCTCTCTCTCTCTCTCTCTCTCTCTCTCCAAAGGGAACCTGAGACTTTCATGACCTTTTGCTAGTGGTGGAGTTTGGAGAAGATGTTTAGATATACCTGAGGGAGCTGACTGGGATTCCCTGAGGCAGCAGGAAGGGTGGAAGTAAAGTTGATCCTCAGCTAAGTTGGAGAAGAAGAAGGAGGTGGTCTTGGGAAGATGGGCTTTTGTTTTAGCGGCACTGGCCATATTAGATGACCACCATAATGATTTCAGCAATTTATGCTAGGGCCAGAACCTATCACTGAGTATGTCCTACAAAAAAAAAAAAAAAAAAAAGACATGCAAACAAACATATGTGCTGTTATTGTAAGAAACATTTTTGTATGGGACATGTTGTTTTTACATGCAAACAGCCTTAGATGTCACAACTGAAGTAAACATTGTTTGTTTGGCTTTTTTTTTGTAGAGTTTTATTTGTATTTTCATTGAAGTTTATATAATAATTTACTTCTTCTGTTAAGTTTTAGATTTTGTAAACAGTTGATATTGAAAATGTTAATGCTTATTATAAACACACAATACATATTAAAATTGAATAATTTCTTTTATTAATTTTTCTATTTTAAGGAGAAAAACTAATAAATACATAAGAGAATTTCAGAACAAGGTAGCCAAAGAGTAACAATGGTTAATATATTGTGATTATTATGTTTAAAGGAATTGCCTAGATTATGAGATATACGCATTGTCTTGGTTACTTTTCTCTCATTGCTGGCACATTAATATCCAACACAGAATTAATGAAAGAAAGATTTATTTAGCTTATAGGCAAGAAGAGGTTTCAGTCCATATTCAGCTGGCTCTGACAGAGTGGCACATAGCAGAGGGCATGGATTCATGGCAACAGAAAACAGCCAAGAGCAAAGGGAGGGGCAGCAGCTATGGCAGCTAGCAAGCCTCTCTCCCTTACATTGCATGCAGGCTATCCACCCCAGGGTAGGTGTAGTTATTGTACAGTAGGAAGACATTATGATGTTTACCCATGTGCATCTGGTTTACTTTATCTGTAAGTGTGGTCTTGAGTTACACCCATTTGCATATAAAAATCTCCAGTTTATCCTTCCTGATGGCTGAGTATTGCTCCATTGTATACAAACACCACATCTTTTCATCTGTTACTCAGCTGATAGGCAGGCATTTGAGTCATTTTCAAGATTTATCTATTACAAAATTTTGCTGCTGTAAACGGTGCACATCCATTGCTGTAGTATAGTGTTTTTAATTCTTCTGGGAGTATACCCAGAAGGAGAATGGATAGAATGGGATCTCCAGTCCTAGTGTTTTGAGGAATATCTGCACTGATTTCAACAGTTATTGTCCCAGTCTGCACTCTACCAACAGTGAAGAAGCACTGCCTTTTCCAGGCAGCCTCTCCAGTACTTGTTATTGGTTGATTTTGGTTAATTGGTTGACAGCCATTTTTTCTGGTATGAGATAGAATCTGAATGCTGTTGGACATTTTTTCATATATTTATTTTCCATTTGTATTTTTTTCATCTGAGAAATGTATGTTCATCTTATAAACCTATGTTAGTATTGGGTCATCAAATTTGGGAGGTCAATTTTTTTGGCTTTGGTTTCAATTCTTTGTATGTGCTACATATAAGTCCTTTGTATGAGAAACAGTGGAATAATTTCTTCCCACTCTATAGGTTGTCTTTCATTCAGTAGGTGATTTCTTTTGAAGTGCAAAAGTTTTTAATAAAATAAGATCCCAGTTGTTGATTTGTCAAAGTATTTTCCATGCAGTTTGGGTTTTGTTCACGAAGCCTCTACCTATACCTACATCTTTAAGATTTCTACCTACTTTCTCTTCAAGTAGATTTAGTGTTTCTATTTCAATATTTACACCTTCGAACCATTTTTGACTTTAGTTTACTGTAGTACACTAGGGATAGTCATGGTTCTAGATTTAATCTTCAGCAGGTAAAGAGCTAGTTTTTCCAGCAACATTTATTAAAGTTGCTATCTTTCTTCCAGTGAATATGTTTGGCCTCTTTGTAGAAAATAAATTATCTGAGTATGTTTCTAGTTGTGACTGCATCTTCTAATCTGTTCCACTGATCTTCTGGTTTGATGTGTGTGTGTGTGTTTGTGTGTGTGTGTGTGTGTGTGTGTGTGTGTGTGTGTGTGTGTGTGTTTGTGTGTGCCAATATTATATTAATTTTATCATAGTAGCTTTGTAGTATAGTTTCAGGTTAGGGATTACGAAGCCTCCTGCCTTGCCTTTGCTGCTCAGAATTGATTTTCTATTCTAGGTTTCTTTTGTTTCTAGATGAATTTCAAGAATACTTTCTATAGTTCTGTGAAGTACGCTAGTGATTTTTTTTTTTTGAGACAGGGTCTCACTGTTCAGTTCAGGCTGGCTTTGAGCTCACTTTTGTAGCCCAGGCTGGTCTCGAACTCACAACGATCCTCCTGCCTCAGCCTCCCAAGTGCTGGGATTACAGGCGTGAGCCACCACGCCCGGCTACGCTAGTGATATTTTGATTGAGATCTTATTAAATCTGTATAACAGTTTTGGGAACATGTCTATTTCTACTATTAGTTCTTCCTATCCATAAGGAAGGAATATTTTCCATTTTATGATATTCTTTTCCATTTCCTTTTACAGAGTACTGTAAATTTCAATGTATAAATCTTTTATCTCCTTTGTTAGACTGATTACTAAGTATTTCATATTTTTGGATGCTATTGTGAAGGGTGTGTTTTCCCTATTTCTCCCTCAGGGAGTTTGTTTCTGTGTATAAGAATGTTACTGATTTTTGAGTATTTACTTTTTATCCAACTATGATACTGAATTTTTTATTTGGTTATTAAATATAGAAGTCTTTTAGTGGAGTTTTTGAGGTCTTCTATGTAGATTATCATGTAGTCTGTGAATAATGATAGTTTCATTTTGTCCTTTCTCATCCTTATTCTTTTCATTTCTCTCTCATGTAATTGCCCTGGCTAATGTTTCCAGAGCCATGTTGAACAGGAGCGGTGATAGTAGAAATCTTTGTCTTATTCTTTATTTTTGAGCAAAAACTTTAACTATTTGTCCATTTAGTATGATGTTGGCTATTGGTTTGTCATAGATGATTTTTATCAGATTGAGGCAAGATCTCCTACTGAGATTTTCTGTAGGGTTCCTTTTTATCATGAATACATATTCAACTTTATCAAAAGCTTTTCCTGCATGTATTGAGATACTTATATGACTTTTGTCTTTGGCTCTGTTGATATGGTGTACTACATATATTGATTTTTGTATGTTGAACCATTCATTAATTCCTCAGATGATTCCCACTTGATCGTGGTGACATAGGGAGAAGAAACTGATTTTAGGTAGATGACCTTCAAATGATATAGGGAACCTCTAAATGATATAAGGGAAAAATGATTTCCCAACCTAAAGGTTACCTGACATGAGTTCATGTTCTCTAAAGAATGAATTTTATGAACAAATAGAGGTTATGAAAAAAATATATTTATTGGGGAAAAGAAAGCTCCTGCCTGAGAGAGGAACAGAAGGAGACCCTGAGCGGGTTGTCTCCAGGGAGCTGTGTCTTCCAGGGACTTTTATGGAGTAAAATCATGCAGTGAGGGGGTTAAGGTGGTAAAGAACATGGGAACCTGCTTAGGGGTGTATGAGATGTGATAAAACTATGGTCAACCAATGAGATTACAAGCATCATTGCTCAGATAAAGCTTTATTAAATTTAATACCAAATCAGGAAACGAGTCATGTAGCAAGATGACATGTATATGGGACAGGGTCTCTTCCTGTTGGGGGTTGGGTTGGTGACTCATTTGGGCTCTTTCAAGGTGATTGATACCTATTTAGAATATCAGTCCCAGATGCCTGTACTTCCCTAGGGAGGTTTTCAACTGTTTCCTCTTTTGTCTTGAGGTCTGGCTGATAGGGAGTGCCTGTCTCTTCCAAGTTGTAAAGTCACCTTGTCTTCCATATTGTTTTCTTGAGGACCTGACCCTGTCCAACTGCCTATAATATTTCTACCTAATTCAGCTTGGTACAACAATGGTATGTAGTCTTCTCAATGATTTGCTGCATTCTTTTTGTTAGTATCTTACTGAGGATTTTTGCATCAATGTCCTTTGGGGATAATAGCCTCTTTGTCAAAAATAAGTTGTCTGAATTTGTTTCTAGTTTTGATGACATCTTTTAATCTCTTCTGCTGATCTTCAGATCAGATTTTTTGTTGTGCCTGTAGGGTCTTTTTTTGGGGCGGGGAGTGTCTTTCTTTGGTTTTACAGTCAGGGTAGTATTTGCCTCTAGGAATGAGTTTGGAAAAATTGCTTTCTTTTCACTTTCATTACAGAATTTAAGGAGTACTAGCCTTAAATCTCTTCTACATATCTTGTAGAACTCAACTGTAACTCCACCTCCTAGGCTTTTCTTCATTGATAACATTTTAATTACATTTTTAGAATTATTCACTGATATTGAATTATTCAGAATATTTATATCCTCTTAATTCAGCTTTGGTAATTCATACATATTTAGAAATTTATTTTTTCTGTATTTTCTATCCTATGAGAATAAAGGTTTCCAAAATAGTTATTAATGATCTTCTGGATTTCCACAGGATCTATAGAGACTTCACCCTTTTCATTTTAGATTGCATGAGTTTGAGTCTTTTGTTTTTCCTTTTTTTGAGAAGACTGGCTAAGGGTTTATCAATTTTATTACTTATTTCAAGTAACCAACTTTTAATTAATTCTGTGTATTGTTTTCTTAGTCTCCATTACATTATTTTTTCCTCTGACTTTTATAATTTCTTTGCTAGTATTGACTTTGAACTTGTCTTGCTCTATTTTTGTAGAAGCTTGTGGTGTAGCTTTAGGTTATTTATTGGTGCTCTTTCTGTTGACCTGATGTGAAAATTCACTGCTAAAGGTTTCTCTCTTAGAACTATTTTCATTGCATTCTATAAATTATAGTATGTTTTGTCTGTATTCTAGTTTAACGCTACATATAGTTTTCTTCTTCAATTTTATCTGTGACCCTTGGTTCTCAAGGTGGTGTTATTTGATTTCCATGTGTTTATGTTGCTTTTGTGGTTTCTTTGCAATTAATTTCCAATTTCATTGCACTACGGTCAGGTAATGTGCATGGGATAATTTTACTTCTTTTACATTTGCTTAAGCATATTCTGAGGCTATCACATGATTTATTTTAGAGAAAATCCCATGTGTAGCTGAGAATATTAATTCTGATGATGTTGGGAGGAATATTCTGAAAATGTCTACGAGGTTTGCTACAGTTCTGACTGATTTTTGGTCTGGTTTAATCTATCTTTTTACTATAATGAGGCATTAGGGTGCCTGGTTACTATTGTGTTATTGATTATGTCTACTAATATTTTCTTATATAGTTGTATGATCCTGTGCTTGGTGCATACATGTTTATATTTATCTTTTTATCTTGAAATTTTCCCTTAACAAATATGTAGTGTGACCTTCTTTATCTTTTTTGATCATTCTTGGTTTGAAGTTCACATTGTTTGCAAAAAGAGTAGTTATCCTTTTTTTTTTTTTCTGGGTTCCTTTTGCATGGAAGATTGTTTACCATCCTTTGATTTTTCAGTCTACGCATTTCTTTTTGTGTGAAATGTGTCTATTGTATACAGCATGTTGTTGAATCTTGTTTCTTTTTTTTTTTTTTTTTTTTTTTTTTTTTTTTTTT
>PVJA010057026.1:0-10588 GCA_004027025.1 Myocastor coypus
CCCCGCAGTGGGTGCGCAGGCTCAGCTCCCAGCGGTGGGGTTTGGGCTGGGCTGGGACAGGAAGTTAGTCTCGGGAATGCAGAGGCGGGGCAGAGGGGCGCAGGGGCTTACCCGCAGTGGGTGCGCAGGCTCAGCTCCCAGCGGTGGGCAAGTGTATTTCTTTCTTATATGCAGCATATTATTGGATCATGCTTCTTGATCTCTTTTGCCAGTTTGTGTCTTTTGATTTTTGAGTTGAGGCCATTGACATTGATGGTTACAATTGATATATATTGACTTATCCTTGTCATGTTATTTTCCTCTTGCTCCTCACCCCACCGTTGTTTTGTTTTTTCTCCATTTGTTTGTCTTGCCTGGTGTTTTCCTTCTGTTGGGGTTTATGGGGTTTTTTCTTTTTATAATGTCCTTCAGACCATTTTGGAGTGCTGGTTTGCTGAACATAGATTTCCTTCACCGTTCTTTGTCATGGAAATATCTTCTTTCTCTTTCAGTTTTGAAAGATAGTATTGCAGGATACTTCAATCTGGGTTGAAAGTTGTTTTCCTTTAGAGCTTAAAATACATTGCTCCAAGCTGTCCTTGACTTGAGGGTTTGTTCTGAGAAATCTACTGTGATTCTGATGGGCTTTCTTTGTAGGTAATTTATTTTCCCTAACAGCTTTTAATACTCTATTCTTGTGGTGAGTTACTGGAATTTTGGCTATGATAAGCCTGACTGTAGATTATTTTGAATTGTGGCAGTGAAGCTGTATATGCCTCACTTATCTGTATGTTAAATTCTTTTTCTTTACCAGGGATGTTTTCTGTCATGGCATCTCTGAACAGTTCTTCATATCACTTGCACTGTGTCCTGCTTTTTCATTGATTCTAATCAATTTTAAGTTATTCTTTTTTTGCATCACCTAGCAGCTACTATATTGATTTCTCATTGTCTCTTGAAACTTTTAAGAAATCTTTCTTTGACACTCCAGCTGCCACCCCTGCCGCGCACACTTAGTATCCAGCCTCCGGAACATGCCCCATAGCTGCCACAGGTGTTCAGAATGGCCATCTGGGGACCTGCATATGGCCTGAGCTGGGAGGTACAACAGAAGATTGAGAAACAGTATGATGCTGACCTGGAACAGACCCTGATCCAGTGGATCACCACCTAGTGTCGCAAAGATGTGGGCTGGCCCCAGCCCAGGCAGGAGAACTTCCAGAACTGGCTCAAGGATGGCACGGTGCTGTGTGAACTCATCAGTGGACTGTATCCCGAGGGCCAGGCCCCTGTGAAGAAGATCCAGGCCTCCACCATGGCTTTCAAGCAGATGGAGCAGATCTCCCAGTTCCTGCAGGCAGCTGAGTGCTATGGCATCAACACCACTGACATCTTCCAAACTGGATCTCTGGGAAGGAAAGAACATGCTTGTGTACAGTGGACATTGATGAACTGGCCAGGCTGACAGTGGCCTGGGATGATGGGCGTTCTCTGGGGACCCCAACTGATTTCCTAAGAAATCCAAGGAGAACCCACGAAACTTCTCAGACAACCAACCATCTGCAAGAGGACAAGAATGTGATTGGGTTGCAGATGGGCACCAACCACGGGGCATCTCAGGCAGACATGACTGGTTATGGGATGCCACGCCAGATCCCCTGCTCCTGCCCTGCCCCTGCCTGCCCTCCCATAAATGGTTAATATGTATGCATTTCTGTTTTAGCAATGATATTCCTAGAGAGCCCCACGAAGCTCTCTAGCTCCTCTCTGCCTGGGTGGGCATCCAACCTCTCCTGTCACTTCTGGAGTGCCTAATGCCACCTCTCCCCTTGGGCATACTAATACATTCCTTTTCCACACTCATAAAAACTGTACCAGCTTTTCCCCTGGGACCAACATTTGTGGGGGTCTTAGCTGTCCAACATTCCAGTCCTCCTCCTCTTTGGCCTCTGCTGACTCTGAGCTTTGTGCTCTGAGTCTGGTCTTGGCTTAGAGTCAAGGATGCTGCCTTCAGGCGTTCCCCACAGCCCTGACAGTAGGGACTTAATTTATAGGGAGAGGCCTGTGGTGATTACCACTCCAACTCCAGCCACTGCTGGGCTGTGCTCCTTGTGCATCTGGGGCAGCCTTCCCTGGAAGTGGCCCTCTTGGTTTCTCATTTTCCATTCTCCTTGCTGTGGCTAAGGGATAGAATTGAGGGGACAGAAGAGGGAAGGCTGCCTATGACCTAGAGCTCAAGGAAGAGGAATTTGAATTACGGTCTTTTGTGGATGGAAAAAAAAAATCTTTCTTTTTGTGATCACTTACTGTAAGCCTGTCTTCTATATCTAAGATCATGCCCTCACATTGGCTTGAATTGCTGCCAATATTTTCAATGGAATTTTTTGGAGTAGTACTCTTTTTTTTTGATGGGACCAGGGATCAAACTGAGGACCTTGTGCTTGCCAGGCAAGCACATATTCCTCTGAGCTATCTCCCAGCCCCTTTAATGGAACTTTTATTCTCTTGATTATCTTGTTTGATTTTCCCTTATTAATTTCATTTCTTTCATACACTGAACATTTATTGCTTCCATAATTTTCTTAAGGACTAGTTTCTTGTCTGTATCTGCTCTAGGATTACTGAGCATGGTTTTTATTGCGGACAGCATCTCTGCAGTCATCTGAGAAATTATTTCTGATTTTTCTTTTTTCTTTTTTCTTTTTTTTTTTTTGAACCTCATTCAATTTCTTTGTTAGCACTTCAGAGCAGCCAGGTTGGTGGTTTTCCAATTGTTTCACCTCTGTTGCTTCCTGGATTTGCCTTTGGTGATGTTTAAGATTGCATTTTCTGAGGCAGGAGGATCAGTCCGAGCTTGAGACCAGCCTGGGCTACAAAAGTGAGTTCAAGGCCATAGCAAGACTGTCTCAAAAAGACCAAAAAATAAATAAATAAATAAATAAATAGATGAATAAATAAATAAATAAATAAATTGCATCTTATTTAAGTGTCTTCTTTTCTTCTTTTTTAATTCTTGGGTGATGTTGGTAAATTATCTGTGGTGAGTTGCTTTATGGCTAGTATTTAAAACCCTTAGGAAATGACTACTTCTCCAAGGTGCTTTCCAGGTATAGCTGAGTTTTGGGTTTTGAGTCTGTTGCTAGATTCTGCCTCTTCAATTTGTTGAGAATCAGAAATTTCTGCCTGCTTAGCCCAGCTCCTGGTGCTTTGCCACAGTATTTTCTATAACCTTTAGTCAGTCTCAGTCTTTAAATGCCTGGAAAAATAGCTGCTTAGAATAGTTATGTTACTTTTGGTGCCATCAGCAATAATAATGTCAAACACAGCTTAGAAAATTACAAGCAGAGGTAACCATTAATTTGTCACATGTTCACCCATGTGAACTAGATTTGTAGTTATATAACAAATCTAAGACATACCAGAAAATTGTATGTAGTGTGTAAGTCTTTAATATGACTATTTTACCGTTGGGGTTAAAATTTAAAATGGATTTGGAAAATAGAGAAATAGAAGACAAGATTAGAAGGCTGTAGGACAGAGGAGAATCACACTCAGTTTGGGAAACTTGTACAGAAGACAGGAGAGAAAGAGAAAAGGAAGAGATAAAAGAAAGAACTGAACAAAACAGCACAAAGAGGTTAGTAACCACATTCACATTCATGTAAAAACAATTAAGTAGGAAAATAAAACAAATAGAAACAAAAACAAAATAACAGTAAAAACAAACAAGAGAAAAAAGTCCACTTCTGGGCTTTTCTTTGCTGTCACTGGTAGACAACATATGATGATAGAATCCAGATCTGTGTTGATTCTTTTTTTTTTTTTTTTTTTTTTTTTTTTTTTTTTGTCTTTTTTGAGACAGGGTCTCGCAATGCAGTTCAGGCTGGCCTTGAGCTCACTTTTGTAACCTAGGCTGGTCTCGAACTCACACTGATCCTCCTACCTCAGCCTCCCAAGTGCTAGGATTACAGACATGCGCCACTATGCCCAACTCTGTGTTGATTCTTATCAGCAAGCCAGAAGTAGCTTTATGGCAGGATAATGAATAATCTCTGCAAGCTTTACCTTTATTTTCTCTGAAGTTTAATCTGTACTCTGGCCATGGGGATCAAGACCAGAAACATTCAGGCTGTAGTAGTTGGGCTACTTTTCCTTGATGAACCTGAACCCAGCTGGGAGCCACTAGATCAACCGAGGCCAGCAACAGCTGCTCTGAATTCTGAGAACAGTCAGCCCCACTCCAGTGTGGCTCCCAGGCAATTGTTATCTCTCACAGGATAAATGAACCATCAGCACTCATCCCCAGCTACTGCAGTCCTTCATAGTCACTGCTGTCCTCCATTGCTGTCTCTCCATGAAGGCTTCCAGAGTTGCCAACTGTCACTATGTGCAGGTTTGAACTACTCTCATGCAGTGAGTTCCGAGCTTAGGGAAAAAACTCTGGGGGCTTCCTCCTCCTTCGACCTTTCTCTCTTCCCTCTCTTCATGGGCTTCAATTCATGCTTCAGATCCTTCCTGAGCCCCAGGGCACCCACTTCCCTCCTTATCTTCCTCACATTGCCACATTCAAGCATCTGGATGACAACTCTCAGAGAATCTGCTGCTCACCACTTTGCCATCTTGATGCTATTTCTTATGTGGCTGGGGTTATGTTCAGAAAGTCCTTGCCTATACCAGTATCTTAAGTTTTACTTATTTTGTCTTCCAAGAGATTGTTTCTGTTTTAATATTTAGATCTTTGATCCATTCTGACTTTAGTAGAAGATAAAAGAGACATGGGTCTAGATTCAGTCTTCTGACTATGTATGGCTAGTTTTCAGTACCATTTTGTTAAATAAGCTAGATTTCTTCCATTATATGATTTTAGTGCCTTCAGCAAAGATCAGATAGCTGCATGTGCTTGGGGAGTATATGTGTATATGTACATGAATGTGTGTGTGTGTGTGTGTGTGTGTGTGTGTGTGTGTGTGTTGCTGGGGACTGGACCCAAAGCCTTGTACTCATTAGGCAAGTACTCTACTAGTGAGCTACACTTCCAGCTCAAGAATAATAGTAAATTGTGCTGTAGGCATTAGTGATTCATACTGGCTTGGGAATGCTTTCTTTCTTAAAGATTATTTGTATTTTCCCCTCAAATTTGTATAGTTGTTTTGTTATAGGGGTATGTTTTAAGTTTAACTCTATAATCCATCCAGAATTAATACACGTATGCATGTGAATGATAAAATGTCTTATTTTAGGATTCAGTGGCAAAATATTTTAATGCAGAATATTTTCAGATAAGTAATAATGTAAAGTTTCCTGAGACACCTCTCTCTTTTTTTTCTTTGTACTGGAAATCAAACTCAGGACCTTGCACTTGCCAGACAAGCACTGTGCTGCTGAGCTCTATCACCAGCCTGAGATAATCTTTTTTTAAAAAAATAGGTAAAATGGACCCGGCAGGATGGCTCAGTGGTCTAAAGCCCCTGCTTGGGAAAGCTTGGGCAGCTTTAGGGACTGCGGTTCGATCCCCGGCACCACATGCTGCGCCAGCCCTGCTCTCAGGGCGGGCTGGGCCGGCCATAAAAATAAGTGAATAAACAAATAAAGGTTCTGAAGCAAGAAAAAAAATAAAAATAAAAAATAAAAAATTAAAAAAAAATAGGTAATGCCTTCATAGAAATGAAGAAAACATTTCCATGTGTTTCTATTTGTGAAGCAGCTGCATATTATGAAACTCACTTTAGGGCAGTGTTGTTACTTAGGCACATTCTCTTAATTTTCTGTCTAATAAGGATACTTATTACAGGCATAGATTTATATTTGTTTTGTCAATATGTGACAGAAATTAAGCAGAAAGATGTCTGATGGCAAGTAGTGCATGTCGTTCTCCTAACTCTTATGTAATGATAGATCTTTTAAAAAGCAGATGATTACATATAAGATACAGAGAAAGAAAACAGCAGAATAGCAAGGTGAAGTAAGGAAAAGAATGAGAAAAGTCACTGAAAAGAAAAGAAAAAGGTTAACCATTTTCTACTGAGGGGTAGGTTTTATATTGTTCAAATCAATCTTTAAAAAATTATCACAAGGGCCTCTACTACTGTGGTTGTTGTTCTCTTCATTTAGTTTTGTTTTTTATGTTTTATGTATTTGTGTTATGTATTGTTACATTTTTTTTCTTTTTTTTTGGTAAGCTGTCAAATGTACACTGTTAAATAGACTTGGGATTCTAGCATTCATAGTTTTTTATTACTTCCTTTAGGCAATTGAGAATTTTGAAACAAAAACTCAGAGAACAAGAAAAAACTCCAAAGGCATATGATAATATGGAATGCAACCCTGAATGTAGGTAAAAGAACTTAAAGGATTAACATCAAAGTCCTGTGGCTCTGGAGATCTTGGGAAAGAATTGAGCTTCATAATTATTTTGTCTAAGTAGATTTTTCTTTCTGTCTCCCCCACCCCATTTTTTGGACCCAGTGACTTGGCAAATGCTAGGCAAGCACTCCATCACTGAGTACTAGGCCAGTTTTTTTTTATTTCTTAAATACACTTTTTAAAAAACATAGGAATAATACTCCTTATCAAAATGTAAAATAACATAGAAAAATAGGTCAATGATATAACCTCCAAAAAATACACCTTTATTAAAGGTTTATATTGTGCCAGCCACAATAGAACTATATATGTACTTTTTCTTTTTTAAGAGTATGATTACATATACTCTTCCAAAGCTCTAAAGTATAGAGGACATTTTTCTCTTATCAAAATATATAAATATACTTTTTCTTTAATAGCTGCTTGAGTATTCTGATTATGTGGCTGTACTATAAATATTTAAAATATCTGGGTTTTCTCCCAGTGCATATGGTGACACAATGAAAATCCTTGTGTAAATGTCTTTGTGCATGTTTGTGAGCATTTTTGCAGAGTAGATTTTAGCAGTAGAATTGATGAGGCAAAAAGTATATGCAGTTGCAATTTTGAAGATCCTTATGTTTATTTTGTTTTGTTTCAACACTGTGTTGCCCAGCCTCACCTCTTAACTTCTGGACTCAAACATGCCTTGGCTTTTGCGCAACTGGAACTATAGACCTGAGCCACCAGATTCTTCTGATGGGCCACAGAGCTTAACAAAGGAAAAAATGGTTGCTAGAATAAGAGATAATATCTTGGTCACTTTCTTGTCACTAAGACACAATAGCCAGCCTTCACACCTAAAAAAGGAGAGGTTTATTAGGTCTGCAGTTATCCAAGGCGGAAGAGACATACAAAAGGCTGGCCACATCATGGTAGCCAGGAAGTAGAGAGTGAAGGGACAAGTCAGAGAAGGTGATACACCCTCTAGCTTACGTGCCCAGGTACTGCCTCATCCAGACAGGCCCCACCCCGCAGCAAGGCAGCCATGTAGCCTCCAGGGTTCAGTCATCTTCCCATGGCTCTGCCTGTGAGCACATGAGACATTTGGGGCATGTTTGTGATCCAGCCCATAACAAATGAGGACCTTTCCTTTAACATTCTTGGGAGATTTTTCTGAGTCTAATGTAAACACAAATGTAACAAAGAAACAGCTTTATAAAGTGTTTCTCCAGAATTTTTTCTTTCAATTAGTGAACTGTAGTATACATGCAAAAAGCACCAAGAGGGCCAGCCAAATAGCTCAGTGGATTAAAGCGCCTTCTTGGGCAGACACAGGGGCTGAGGGTTTGATGCCCAGCCTGCCATGCCAAGACTGATGAGATTGAGACTGAGTGTGTTGGCTCGTGCCTATAATCCCAGCTCTTTGGGAGGGTGAACACAGGTGGATCACTAGGAGTTGGATCTGTGTAGTGCGACCCTATAGACTATAGACCCTGTCCTGGAATACAAAAAAAAAAAAAAAAAATGGAAGAAGTTTGCAATGCATGACATAACAGAGGCTTAATCTTGTAATACATAAGTATCTTTCACAGAGCAATAAGAAAAACAGAAACACAAGCTTTTCATAAAAGTGTTTCACTTCATCACTCTGGCTCCATTATAAACAAAAGTTAGGGGTTAGATGAGGATGACAAAAGAAAGTCAGGAAGGGAAATAGGGAGACCAGTGGCTGCCACTCTAAGTAGCTTATCTCTTTTATTCTTTTACCTATTTTCCTTTTTAAAGGGGATTTATTACTATTTATAATTACTTGTTTGATATCAGTTCCATGAGAACAGCAACCATGTCTGTGTTGATCACTGATATACCCACATTATGCCATGTGCTTTTATAGCCATGCAAAAGAATTGATAAACCTGTGCTGATACACAATAGGCTTGTGGGGAAAGAAAGGTAAAGTTAGAAGCTGAGTGCAATGCTGGCCAGATAGCTTGGCAGATTAAAGCACCTGCTTAAGTAGATTCAGAGGCCAGGGGCTTGATCCCCAGCCTGCTGTGCTGGCCCTGCCACCAGGGCACACTGAGATTGTGATTGAGACGGGGCCTAGTGGTGTGCGCCTGTAAACCCAGCACTTGCAAGGCTGCAAAACAGGAGAAGCATTATGAGTCTGATCTGTGTGGTGAGACCCTGTAGACCCTGTATTAAATATATTTAAAAAAACTGAATACATTATAGTATGATTCTTTTATGGTTAAATACATTTTGATGTAAAATATTACATGAAAAAGTGAATCTAGAAAGATAAGCAAGATAGATAGTGAGTGCCAATAGAAGAATTGGGATGACAAGAAGATAGACACTTGATTAAGAATCATTTGGTATCACTGATAATTTGTTTTTAATGGTATTTGGATGTTTTACTTGTATATGTATTCCCAAAAGTTAAAAACAACTTCATGCCCAATTATCAATGACAGAAGAAAAGCATGAGTTCTGCAAATTAGTTCATGCATATAATTATTAAGCAGAGTTAAAAAATTACAGACCTTTCTCCTCTACAAATAGATTTTTTTCAGATTTTTTAAAATTGGAAAACAACTGTTTGATTTTTTTTTTGTTGTGCAGTGTTCTCCCTTCAGTTGTTGAATATGTCCCTGCAAAATCAATTGCAAGAGTCACTGAAGAGCCAGGAATTACTGCAGAATAAAAATGAAGAGCTGTTAAAAGTGATTGAAAATCAAAAAGATGAAAACAAAAAATTTGCTAATATATTTAAAGACAAAGATCAAACTCTTCTTGAAAGTAAACAGCAGTTTGATATTGAGATAACAAGAATGAAACTTGGTATGTATTTGGACTACCATTACAGCCACATTTTTTAAAGATGGAATGAAAAACTGTGACTTTTTATTGTTTTAGAATTGGAGGAAGCCTTGGTCAATGTGAAAGACTCACAGTTTAAGTTAGAAACTGCTGAAAAGGAAAATCAAATATTGGGGATAACACTGCGTCAGCGTGATGCTGAGGTGGCTCGCCTGAGAGAATTAACCAGGTAAAATTGATTTTTTGTTAATAACTGAGGACTTTTTATCAGCTACATGTATAAACTTTAATATCAGATTTGATCTCTCTCCTATGTTTTTTTTCTCTTAATTTTGTTGATTTTTTCTTTGCTGTTGTTGTTAATTTCTAATGTTTTCTTCTATTCAGTTGAGTTAGGCAAACCTGGCTAAATGTGTTTTTAAACTGTGTGCCTCTAGGTAACAGACTCAGAAGCTGAGGGCTTGCCCGTGGCAAAATGATTGTGCTTTCTGAAGCCAGAGACCTGAGTAGGATCTCGGCTCTGATGCATTATTGGTTAACTAGGAGGATATTATTTAGCTTCTCTAAACCTTGCCTATAAAGTAGAGACATAAATAGCATTGTCATTGGGCTAAGAGATAATTCATAAAAAACATCGAGCATGTGACCTTGTGTGCCTTATGACTGCAGGATAAGTTACTCAGCCTCTTTGAGCTACATCTTTTTAATTTTACCAGTAAAAAAGGGCAATGTGGTAGTCACTCTTCAATCCCTGACAGATATGTTCCTAAGTCAATAAAATTACTTTTCTCAACTTTAATATTATATATACCTACAAAGTTCATTTTTCTTTTGAGTTACTTGTGAAAAATTGAATTTTCAACCATTTTTTCTTTTTTCTTTTTTGTAATGTATTTAGTACAGGGTCTAAGGGTCTCACTACACAGGTTGGACTTGTAGTGATCCTCCTGTTTTCAGCCTCTCAAGCTCTGGGATTACAGCCATGTACCACCATGCCCAGTCTCAGTGTGTCTTGAGGGTGGGGCCAGTAGGGCACACCAAAGATTGAATTCCCATCCCCTGGGTCTGCATAAGCAGGTGCTTTAGTCCTCTGAACCTTTATTTTTTCTTGCTTTTCTTTTTAGTTATTTTAGTCTGTACCCCATATTCTAGTAGTATTCCTCAAGCATAATAAGCAATCTTTCAAGGCTGTATTTGCTAAATGAAAATGTGCCATGTACTTTTATAGCCATGAAAAAGAATGTGATAAATCTGTACTGATGCACAATAGTCTTATGGGGAAAGAAAGGCAAAGTTGTTTTTTGTTTTTTGAGGATTTTTTTTTTTTTTTTTTTTTTTTTTTTTTTTTTTTTTTTTTTTTTTTTTTTTTTTTTTTTTTTTTTTTTTTTTTTTTTTTTTTTTTTTTTTTTTTTTTTTTTTTTTTTTTTTTTTTTTTTTTTTT
>PVJA010057027.1:0-10597 GCA_004027025.1 Myocastor coypus
ATCAATTTTGAAAGATTTGGAAAATGTATCATTTATATAGGAAGTTGTTTTCTTTTAAGGGTTGAAATACTTCATGCCACCCTTTTCTGGCCTTACAAGTACATGATGAAAATCTGCAATAATAGTAAGGGTTTTTACTTTTAAATGTCATTAGGTTTTAACAGATTAGCTGTTTTCTCATGGAAAGGTTCTTTCGGAATCATGGCATTTTGAGACTCTACATGCCTTGTTTATTTGGATTTAAATTTTTCCTTTATATTTGAAAGATTTTCTGTTATTACTTGTGCAAACTGCTTTTTAAAACATTGTGCATAGGGGCTGGGGAGATAGCTCAATAGAATAAGTCCTTGTCTGGCAAGTACAAGTTCCTGAGTTCAATCCCCGGTATGGAGAAAACAAACAAAAACCACATGTCATTCATGCTGTCTCCGGAGTTTTCACTAATTCAAAGAAATCTTAGAGTAGCTTTCTTTAAAGGCTCAGTGTTAAGCAATTAATCCCTTCCTTAAGTGTCTCCTGATTAACCTTTCTCAAATATGCACTGCACTGGACTTCCCCAACACTCCCTCGTCTGTCTGTCTCTCTCTCTGTCTCTGTCTCTGTATCTCTCTCTGTCTCTCTCTCTCCATCTCTCTCTGTCTCTCTCTGTCTCTGTCTCTCTCTCTCTCTCTCTCATCTCTGTCTCTCTCTCTTTGCAGTTTACAATAGCCATGGGCTATTCCTGGGTCTAGCACTGCTGGCCCAGTTCACTGTTATTCCATGGAGCTACTGACAATCTGCCCCTACATTTTTTTCCCTAAGCATGGGCCTTATCCATAATCAGGTGGTTTTTTAATCTGAAAACTCAGGCAATGGAAGGTGAGGAAAGTGAGATAAATATTCCGCACTGCTTCTACTGCCTTGTGGCAAGAGAAAATGAAAGCCACAGCAGATTCCTAGCTAGTAAATAGTTAGAGGTAGAGCACAGAATCTATGGGTGGGGAGTTGGTCAGATGCAAACGTGGTTCTGGTGATTCAAGATCTCCAGGTCAGCAGGCTACCTCCCCTGCAGCTGAGGCTTCATTATAGGCAGTTTACTTCCTTCCTACTACCTTGTTTCCTCTCTGTATTGTTCTTTCAGCCTGTATTTTAGCTATGATTTTAACTGTTCTTTTCTTCTATTGGTTTTGATTTGCTCTTGTTTGTCTAAAGACCTTGGTATGCATCATTAGGTTATTTCTTTGAGATGTCTGTAATATTTTTGAGACAAGATTTGACTATGTAGCCCCAGCTGGCCTTCAATATGCTATGTGGCCCTGTTTGCCTTGAACTCATCATCTTCCTGTAACACTCCCTGAATTATAGGCATTACCACTATAATTTCCTTGACATTTTGATGTAAGCACTCATAGTATAAACTTCTCTGTTAGCACTATTTTCGCTGTATCTCAGGGATTATGCTATGCTGTGGTTGATTTTTAACTGTTTATATGAATTTTTAATCCTTCTTTTTATTTCTCCTCACCAAGTATTTGAAAGCAAAGTGGTAAATTTCCATGTTTTATTAGTTCTGTACTTTCTCTGGCTGTTGATTTTTACTTCATTATATCATGATCAGAGAACATACAGTAAATTACTTCATTTTTCACTTCTTAGGATTTGATTTATGGTCTAAGTTTTAATCAGTTTTAAAGAAATTTCCACAAACCACTAAAAGAAATTATATTCTGTAGTCATTGGATGGAATGCTACGTAAATGTGTGTTAAATCCATTTAACCTAGAGTTTGTAGTTTAACTCTTGATGTTTACTTTTTATAAAAACATCAAGATGAACTCTTAGTGAAATACTGAAATAACTTACTATTATTGGATAAGTATGCTTATTGAGTAGTGTTTGCTTTATGCAGTTGTTTGCAATGGCAGTTCGTGAGTACAGATTTATAACTATTTTTGTTTGGTGTATTGTTCCTTTTACCAACACATAGTTCCCCTTTTTGTTTCTTTTGACTAGTTTTGTCTTGAAGTCTGCTTTGTCAAGGGGGGCTTGTGAGTTAGTTCTGTAGTTTAAGCACGTGTGTGGACAATCCGGTTAGGCATAGGGGACGACGATTGTCATATTTCTTGTGTTACTATATTGTATTTTGTGCATATGTAAGGATGTCCATCACTTCCTTTACAATGTAAGGCTCTTCCTTATAGCTAGGCTTATTTTGAACACTCAGTCCGTAGTACTATTCAAAGGGAAGAAAACAAAGTACCGTAAAGAGGATACTTCATTCTCTCTCCCACCTTGCAAGATGGTGGGTAAATAACTGAGAAGCCAGACACTAAAGAGAAGAAACCTAAAGCCAAGAAGACTTCTGCTAGTCATACTGGTAAAAAAAAAAGTAAGGTGAAGAAGGCAAAAAATTCCCAGAAGGGGAAGCCCCACTGCAAGTGAATTCCTGGCAAGGTTAGAGGAATTCCTGTCCTGATCTGCTATGTACTCCAGAAAGGCTTTGTACAAGAGAAAGTACATAGCTACTAAATCAAAGGTTGAGAATATAAAGAAGGAGAAAGTTCTTGCTATGATCACAAAACCAGTCTTTGAAGACAAGAATGGAGGTACCTGGGTAGTTAAGCTTTAAAAAATGCGTAGATACTACCTATTGAAGACGTGCTTTGAAAGCTCTTGAGACACGGCAAGAAACCCTTGAGTCAGCATGTGAGGAAACTTCAAGCTAGCATCACTCCTGGCAACATGTTGGTCATCCTCACTGAGCATCACAGAGGCAAGAAAGTGGTCATTCTTAAGCAGTTGGACAGTGGCTTGTTACTTGTGACTGAGCCTCTTAGCCTTAATCATATTCCTCTATGAAGAACATACCAGAAATTTGTGATTGCCACCTCTATAAAAATTGATTTCCCATACACTTCAGTGATGCTTACTTGAAGAATAAGAAGCTGTGGAAACCCAGACACAAGTAGGATGAGATCCTCAACACTAAGAAAAAGAGATACTGGATTTCAGAGCAGTTCAAGGTGGATCAGAAATCAGTGAACTCAGACTTTAGCAAAAACAAAGCTTTTCCTCAGCTCCAGCACTATCTGCAATCTGTTTTTGCTCTGACAAATGGAATGTACCCTTATAAACTAGTATTCTAAATTTCTTACTAAGAATCTAATTTAATAACTGATACATTTAAAAAAAAGATACGGTAATGAGAATGACACAAAAACAAATTAAATATTAAAATGTAGTAAAATCCAAAGAAAATCAAGAACTACACTACCATATTCAATAGAAAAGTGAGTGGTAATAATATGTAGTAATCTAAAATGCTTAAAATTAATAAAGTAATAATAAAAATGGAAGGAACTGGAAATGAAAGGATGTTAAGAAGAAAGGTTCTTTTCTTAAGAAGAAAATTTTTGAAAAGGAAGGTAAGATTAGAATGAAGAAGGTAAAAGACCAACAAAGTAGTAAATAAAATTTGATAAAAGTAAGGTAAAATAAACAAACCAAAAAAGGTAAAACCAGAAGAGAATAAAAATAGAAATGAAAATCAGTCCAAAAAGTTATTCCATGTGTGTATTTGATTTGCTTATGTCTTTTTCCAGGATGTATGGTATTGGAATCAAGTGGAAATGGCGAAGCAGTAGTGAAATGCATTTGGAGTCTGCTGCTTTTTCCGTCTATTTCTACTGAACATGCTGGCATCATATGAGTCCTGAGCCATGCCATGTCCTGCCTTTCTGATAAAGTGGTTACCAAGGAATGCTATAGTGCCTGCTTCAGAGTTGTATGCCTTGCACAGGGTTATTATTGTTTGTTTCTTTCTTTGCACAAAAGGCCACTATTATCTTCAACTAGATTTACAGTATGTGGGCCAGTTAGTTGCTCACCTCACTCTGAAGTCCAACCCACCTCTTCTGTGCACCTACATGTCCATGCACTGTCATATTCTCAAACATGTTGGCAAGTGAATAGACTGTTGAGTTTTGTGCTGGGGAAGTACAGCAAGAGGAATCAAGCAATCTCATGAGCTGGATCTCAGCACTTTCAGATCTTGCTCATTCAGATAAAAACATGGAATTTACTTCTCTCCTCAACACAGAAGACTATGCAGCCAAGCACTGTGTCCTCTACAGATTGAGTCCCCTACCACTTAAACTTCTCAGATGGTCTGAAACCCACTGCCTCTCCACTTATGACTTTTATGTCTGTCTTTCACCCAATAACAGGAGGTTGGTGCCTCCAGGGACTTCAAAGTTTGGTTGTTCTGTGATATTTACACATAGAGTAGTTTGGTCTTCATAAGCCTCCTTTCAAAATGACTACCTGTTCCACAATTCTGAGATATGGTGGCCTTCTCACGGATTTTTCTTCCCCAAAAGATAGCATGCAACTTTAGAGAAGTACATTTCAAAGTTTCCACAGCAGATTTACAGCTTACTGCTGTAAATAACTGGGGTTTTCTTGTAACTAGTTCTGCACTCTGATGTTTATCACGGGAGCTGCTGAACCTTTCTGGCTTGCACTGTGTTTGCAGTTAGGATTTTTTTTTTTTTGGTCTTTTTTGAGACAGGGTCTCACTGGGCAGTTCAGGCTGGCCTTGAGCTCACTTTTGTAGCCCAGGCTGGTCTCGACCTCGCATCGATCCTCCTGCCTCAGCCTCCCGAGTGCTGGGATTACAGGCGTGCACCACCACGCCCAGCTAGGATTTTCCTCTTCCTTGGGAACAAAGGTGAGCAATGCAGACTGTTTTGTACTTTTTCTACTTTCTATTTCTCCATGCTCTGTTGCTTTTCTGTCCCCTTTTTGTTCATTCTGAGAGCATGTCCTCTATTTCTTTCCTCAAAATATAATTTCTTCTTTTTTAAATCTTCTCACTGTAATATCATGGAAAATAGATTTTATCCCACCATCTAACTCAGAGGTCATACATATTTTCAGCGTTCTTGAAGTGTTTATTATATAGTTTACAGTAATGATCTGTAGACCCATAGCTCTATGTCAGAAAACACTTTATTGTTCCATTTAAAATGTCTTTTCTCACTCGAATTGGACTAATTAGCAAATGTGGATAGAATGTTGTTGAACAAACTAAGATTTAATCACTGAGCTATATGACACACCAAATATTATTTTTGTACAATGATAAGTTTTCTCACTTCCTTTTTTTTCAAATCAGTTGGCTCTAATAGTTAGTAATAGCTCTTCTGACCATCTGCAACATCTCTTTTCTGTGTGATTTACAGGAGTAATTACCTTGTTAATGCTACTAATTTAGCATAGTGGTCAGTTGAAACCTTATTATTAGATGGATCGTTATACTTTGGCCTTTATTTTTTATGATATCTATTTCCTTAGTTAATAAAATGCCTAAAAATTCTTTAATTTGTCCCTTTTATTCTTTGCTTATTATGAAGATAAGAAAATCTTGATTTTTTTTGTTTGTTTGTTTCTAGAAGCATCCCAAACTTCCAAGTTGCAGGGTTATCCCAAAACACATCAACTATCATCATAAATATTTTGTTCTAATTTTCTCCAGCTGGCAGGTTGGTGTAAGGGCAGTTATTTTAGTCATTGGAGATGATTTAAATTCTGAGAGCAGTTTATGCTTTAACAGGGAATTTAGGTCTGTGGTGACCTTGTTTTAGTGAGCGAATAAAACTAGGCCAGTGCTATCTAAGGAAATCTCTAATAAAATGATTTAAGATGATGCTAAAAGCACTGCGAATGAACACAACAATTTGGAGGCAAAGAGGAACGTCTCTTGATTTGAGCAAAATTAGTTAACATATAGAAAAAGTAGTTTCTACTTTTCTTCACCTAGTACATTATTTAAGAAATTACAGATTAATACATTTACATTTAAAATATAAAGTATAAAATATAAAACATAATGTAAAGCTTTAATTATCAGTTTATAATATAGTTGCTTTTATGCATTAAAAGAGTATATCATATTCAATTTATTATTCAAAATGAAATCTTATAACATTTAAAAACTTTTATAATAAAGGAGAAAATAATATGTAGAATTCTGTTCACATAGATATAGTTCTCAGGTGTTATATCTATCATAATCAATAGAGTATGCTAATTGCTATAGTTAATTCAAGTAGCCAATATCTTGTTTTTCTACAGAGAACATATAGTTCAAAACTATTTAGTTACTATTTTCAGCTAAATTCATTCCATACTAATTTGCAATTTTGTGAAGTCAGAAACATACAATATTATCAAAATGCACTGACACATTTTGTCAGCCTAGTGGCATTTTAAGAAATAAATATGAATAGATAAATAAATAAATAAAAACTATCTTAGCCACCTATATCCACACATGCACACATATATACACATATACACACAAAGTATCAGTATTTAAGGAGTATTTACTGATGAACTTAGGTACATACTTTAAACTTTATCTAAGAAACTATAATTTATACCTTAAATCTTTATGAATTGCTGCATTGTAAAAATTTAACATAACTGCAGGTATTATCTTTA
The DNA here is from genome assembly GCA_004027025.1 of Myocastor coypus. Taxonomy (NCBI): domain Eukaryota; kingdom Metazoa; phylum Chordata; class Mammalia; order Rodentia; family Myocastoridae; genus Myocastor; species Myocastor coypus. The sequence goes on from PVJA010057027.1 coordinate 6,483, forward strand.
CTTAACTGAGTGAGATATATATTAATAGGCATGATTTTTAATTTTTAAGAAGTTATAAAAACAATGAAAGTTTGTGTAACTCATAAAACTTCATGTAGGTTATAGTTATAATGGCTATTTTAAAAATAATATTTTGTTAGCAGAAGCAGCATAGTTTACAAACGTTCACTTAAAAATTTTCAGTTTATGTAAAATAAATCTCCCTAGAATATGTACATAACAAACAAATGAATTTTAAACCAAGTAATCTTTAAAATGTTATGAGAGGGAGAAAAAGAAAATAGCGCTGAAAAATGAGAGGGAGCTATATATATATATATATATATATATATATATATATATATAATTACATTCTACGTATAAGGAGAGTAGATGTTTTCTGTGTTGATGAAATGATTTCCCTCATAGGCAACATTTTTCCTTTCGTTATTTTTATTTTTTTAAAGAGAGTATAAGTTAGAATTAAAACAATAATTTAAGTGATGCAGATTTTCACTTAACAACGTAAGAATTTCATTGTGTTTGTTGTAGCACATAGTGTTGTCTTCCAAACAGTTATTCATCCCCTTTTCCCAGTATCTATTGTACTCTTCAAATTCCATTTTATCTTTCAGGTTCTCACACTAAGGAGACAAAACAATGTTTGTATATGTGGGTTTGATTTATTTCACTTAAGAGTATGTTTTCTAGCTGTGTCTAATTATGAACAATAGACTCAAATTTATCCTGCTATAGAGCTCAATAATACACAATTGTGTAAAACTATATCTTCTTTATTCATTCTTCAGTTGATGGGCATCTGGGCTATTTCCAGGATGTAGCTATAATAATTTGTGCTTGTATAAATACGGGAGCACATATATCACTGTGGTATGAGATTTTCAGTTCTTCTGGAAAAATACTCAGGAGAAGAGTAGCTGGTTTGAATGAGATCCCCAATCTTAGCTTTCGGGGGGAATTCCACACTGATTTCCACAGTGGTTATATCAACCTGCACTCTGTCCAACAGTGGAGAAGGGTTTTTTTCTCCACAGCTTTTTCAGCATTTGTTTTTGGCTGACTTCCTAGTGTTAGCCATTCTCTCTGGACTGAGATAGAATCTTAGTGTTTTAATTTGCATTCGATGAATGATCCATTATGTTCAATATTTTTTCATATATTTACTCGTCATTTGTATTTCCTCCTCTACGAAGTCTATATTCATCTCAGGTGACAATTTTTAGATTGAGTCTTTGATTTTTTATTTCTTTATACAATCTAGATAGTCCTTTATCTGAGGGACAGTCAGCTATACTTTTTTCCAGTGTATTGGTTTTCTTTTTACTCCGTTGGAGATTTTTCTGAAGTGCAGAAAGTTTTAAAAAAAATGAGATCCGAGTTGTTGATTCTTTGAAGTATTTTCTAGGCAGATTGATTTTTGTTCATGAACTCTCTACATAGTCTTATGTTTTTAAGATTTCTACCTAGCTTTTTCTCTGGAAGATTTATTAATTATTTATTTATTTTGGGATTTAGTACAGGGTCAATAGGGTCTCACTAACTAGATTAGACTTGTAGTGATCCTTCTGTTTTCAGCCTTGCAAGTACTGAGATTACAAGTGCAGGCCACCACTCCCAGTCTCAATCACCATCTCAGCATGTGCTGGGGGCATGGCTGGCACAGCACACTGGGTATCAAAACCGAGCCGCTGTGCTCTGCCTAATCAGACACTTTAGTCTTTTGAGCTATCTGGCCTGCCTGGCTTCAATGTTTAAATCTTTGATTTTTAAAAATTCTTTCTAAAATTCAGATAGGCCTTTTCTGAGGGGCAGCCAGCTATAAATTTTACCCAGTGTGTTTGTTTTCTTCGTACTCTGTTGGAGATTTGCTTTGAAGTACAGCTGGTACTACTAATAAACATAAAGTGAAAGATCTCTTAAAATTAACAAGAAACTAGGAAATAATAAATTAGTAGCTAGAAGATGACACAAAGAAAAATAATATAAGGATGATAGGTGTCAATGAAGCAGTGGAAGACAACAAAAATGCCATAAATAGATTATTCATAGAAGTACTGGAAAAAATTTTCCAAATATGGGACAAGAACCTGACATACAGCTAAGTGAGGCATATAGAACTCCACACTGCCATAATCTTAATAAATCTACAGGTAGACACATAATAATGAAAATCTCAGAAATTCAGCTATTTTGACTATAGTTTTAGCCTTCACCATGTGGAAAGTCAGTTTTTCTACACTATTTATTAAAGAGGCACTCTTTCTTCCAGTGAGCATGTTTGGCCCCTTCATCAAAGATAAGGTACTCAGTATGTTTGAAGTTGTGTCTGCATCTTCTAATCTGTTCCACTGATCCTCAGATCTGGCTCTATGCCAGTATAATGTTGATTTTATCATAGTAGCTTTATAGCATAATTTCTCTTGATGAATTGTGGTATCTGCTGCCTTTCCTTTGTTCCCCAGGATTACTTTTGATATTCTTAGATTCTTCTGATTCCAAATGAATTTGAGGAAAGATTTGAAATATAAGAAAGAATTAGGACGCATGAAAGAGATTCAAAGAGATATCCTGGGAGTTAAGAACTTCATTGAAAGCTGGCAGATCCACTTGAATTAAACTGAAGGAAGACTTTCAAAAGTCAAATAAAGTGGTGCAGCTAAAGAGCATGAAAGGTTATATATCTTAAAACTAAGGAAATAATTTAGTAGCTATGAGATGATGCAAGGAAAAATAATATAACAATAGTAGGTGTCAATGAAGCAGTGGGAGACAGCAAAATTGCTATAAAAACTATTTGCAGAAGTATTGGCAGAAACTTTTCCAAATATGAGAAAAGAAACTGACATACAGCTAAGTGAAGCATATAGAATTCCACACTGCCATTATCTTCATAAATCTATCCTTAGACACATAATAATAAAGATCTCAGAAATTCAGCAAAAGAATAGAGCATTAAAAGCTTCTAGAGAGAAGAAAAACATTGCCTACAATGGAAAGCCCATCAAAATCATGGCAGATTTCTCAACAAACCTTCAAATCAAGATCCTAGAGTTAAGTATTTAAGGTATTGAAATAAAATAACTTCCAAATGGATGTACCCTGCAGAACTATCCATCAAATTCAATTGTGAAATAAGATCCTTCTGTGACAAAGAACTTTTGAAGAAATTCATGACCATGAAACCAACCCTACAAAGAGTACTGATAGGTATTCTAGAGAGATAGGAGTGATCTCAGCTTCAAGAGCAACAGAACGGAACCACCAAACAGAGCAAGTAATTAAAAAGAGGGAAAAAGTATGGAGCCTATAGTAAGAAAATAACATTGACAAAGATAAGCCAATGTGTCAGCTATAAATATCAACATAAATGGCCCCAATTCACCAATCTAAAGAAAGAGACTAGCAGAGTAGATTAAGAATCAAAGTGTTACATACAAGAAACACATTTAGTCAAAAGGAAAGTCACAGACTAAAAATAAAAAGATGAAAAATAGTGCTCCATGCCACAGGAAATCAGAAAAAAGCAGCGGTAGTGATTCTAACTGCTAACACTATCAACTTCAAACCAAAAATGGTTCAAAGAGATAAAGAAGATCACTACATAGTTATTAAAGGAATCCTTTTAAATGGCATTTTATCTTCAAAATGTTTCCCTAAGATTTAAGCTCATGTAATGGAGTGCCTTGCTAGCCTTTTTCTGTTTATGTACTACACCTTTACATTCAGAATTTAATCAGTGAAATAATGGAAGGGGTGTTGTGTATGCTAGTATCAGAAGCTAATTGTTAAGTGTAGTCTAAAAGGATGGGTTAGAGAGTCCCAGCCGGTAGCACAGGCCGCGCGTCTGCCGCGGGTAAGCTGCCTGCGCCCCTCTGCCCCACCTCTGCACTCATGCGACTAACTTCCTGTTCCAGTCCCACCAAGTCCCAGCCGGTAGCACAGCCTGCGCGTCTGCCACGGGTAAGCTGCCTGCGCTCCTCTGTCCCACCTCTGCGTTCCTGCGACTAACTTCCTGTTACAGTCCAACCCGGTCCCAGCTGGTAGCGGAGCCCGCGCGCCGGCTGGGCCAGGATCCTTGGCCCGCCTTCCCCTCCCCCGCCCCCCCTTTTTTTTTT
>PVJA010057028.1:0-10588 GCA_004027025.1 Myocastor coypus
GGGAGGGAGGGAGGGAGGGAGGGAGGGAGGAAAGTACAAGGGCTGCCAGGCAAGAACACAGGGCTGGGAGTGGTGGTGGCCACCAGCAGTCATGACTGCCTCTCTGATGTGTGTTCCACAGATACTATTTCCCCAGAGCAAACTACATCGCCACAAAGGGCCACAAGACACCTTTAGGCCACCACCACCCACCGCCCCACCTCCAGCCACACCCATTTTCTGTCCGTCAGCCCTGGTCTTTGGTCACCACATGCTTCTGCTGACATCCTAGGGGCGATGAAGCCCAGGCAGCCTGCCAATCTCATGACTCCAGGAGCTATGTGTTCACAACCAAGGTGGCAAATTTTCATGAGAATTACTGGGCAGCTGTGACTCATGGCCCAGACAGGAATGTGAAGTCCCGGGGCAGCATCATGGACGGTCCGAGGTGGCTATCAGGAGGTCACTGCTGTTGCCTGACATGTCAGGAGTACCCCTCAGTGCTGAAGCACAGCAGGAGACCCGACTGGCCACGGCACTCGTGTCCCAGAGACATCTCTGAGGAAGGTCAGGCAGTGGCAGTGTGTCCCTTGCCTCTTGGGCACCAGACAGAGCGAGGGCTCCAGCAACAAGTGGCCGCAGGATGCTGTCAGGGCCGTGAGCCGGGCAGCCTGTACAGTGGAGTTGCCCCCATGGCAGCCCTCCTTGCTGCTAGCTGAAACCTAAGGGACCTGGAGCCCAAGCTGGCGCTGATCCTGTGGTGGAGCAGCCCCGGAGACTCGGGTGACAGAGGTGACAGTGTCCTTGGCCCCCACCTGCTGGACTGCCTCAGGTGCCCTCTGCCTGTCTCCCTGACCATAGCCTGGCTTTGCCTGGAGGGAAGTTCAGCAGGATCCTAGGACACGCTCCTGCAGCGCGCCTCCCTGCGGCTTGCCTCCCCGTTGCGCACCCCCCTGCGGTGCGCCTTGCCGTGGCACGCCTCCCCGAGGCACGCCTCCCCGCAGCACGCCTCCCTGTGGCGCGCCTCGCCCTTTGACTCCCATTTTTCTTCACCTGGACACACAATAAATAAACGACAACTAAAAAGTGGTGCATGTCGTGCAGCACAACATTATATGAACAAAGAAGAAGGGAGTGAAGCGTGCAACAGCACGGATGAAATTCTTCTCCATGAAAAGAGCCAGGTACAAAAGACTGTATTACAGCATGTGATTCTATTTACATGAAATATCAAAAATAGGAAAATTTGAGGACACAGAGGATAAATGAGTGTTTGCTTAGGGTGGTAGCGGAGGAACTGAACAGTGACTGCCAACAGGTGTGTGGGGGGGTTGTTTTTTGTTTTTTGGTTTTTTTTGTCTTTTTGAGATAGGGTCTCTGTATAGTTCAGGCTGGCCTTGAGCTCAGTTTTGTAACCCAGGCTGATCAACTCTCACCGATCCTCCTGCCTCAGCCTCCCGAGTGCTGGGATTACAGGTGTGCGCCACCACGCCCAGCTAGGTGTGGGTTTTTTGATAGCATGAAGACACCCAAAACTTCATTGTGGGGGTGGTTTCACCACTGCTAATATACTGTGAACCACTGAACTCTGTAACTTCAAACGGCTGCATGGTACACAATTATGTCCCAGGTACCCAATGAAATGAACATAGAGAAGAGATGGGGGGAACAAGAAGCTTTGTAATACACCCATGGGATTTGGGAGGGGGACATAATTCTGGAAAGATCTTCCACTATCCCCACTACAACTCCACCAGGCCTCACAGAGTCTGGGCTGAAAGATCAGGACCCCTGGCATCAGCAGGGTACCCCAGGGGCCCCAGGGTCTGAAGCACCCGGACAGCCTCGCTGGCATAGTGAGGGTCCCAGGGTGGCTTTTGCGGCCTCTCAGTGCTCCTCTTCCGCTTGTCCGTGTAGCCAGCACTTGCAAGCACTACATTCATCTCTGCTGCTGCCATCATGGGTGGCTGCCGTAAAGTCCTTCAGTAAAGTGTGTGGTTCTGCTGAGGTGACCCAAGGTCTCAAAGTGGTTGGCCAGGAAGACAAGAGCTCTAAAAGTTGGCCACCTTAGGGAAGAGTGGCAGAAGGGAGACCTGGCCAATGAGCCTGAGTTGGTTGGCTAGAGAGTTACTGTTGATACCTGTGCTGCCTGTATTCAGTGTGTGGATTCCAGAGATCATCAATATGGTAGTGAGGTGGAGAAGGACAGAGACATAGTGAGAAATAAGCCAGAACTGGGGCACAATTCTTGTGAGGCAGTCTCTGTCCAGTCCAGGCTGGCCTTGAAATTGCTATGTCACCCAGACTGGCCTCAAGTTCCAGGTCCCATTCACCTTTTGCTCTTGAATACTGGCCCTCTTGGAATTCACACTTGGATTCACCTCATCTGTTCTGTTTCTTGAGTCTCTGGATTGGACCGTGACTTAATCTATTATCTCCCCTGGTTCTCAAGCCTTTGGGCTTGGACTGAAAACGCAACACCGACATCCTAGGACGTCAGCTTGCAAGCGGCAAATCAGGGGCCTTTTCTGCCTCCAAGCTTGCAACTTGGGTTCAGTTGATCTATCATAATAAATCTCTTCTGCCAAATAAATAAATAAATGAGATGTATTATGTCCCTAATATACTTGAAAAACTAAAGAGCTAGAAAATAGTAGAGCCCTCCTTTTCTCCTGGGGATGCTCAGTGGGTGGTCGGTCCTGCCCCAGCAGACTCCCAAGATCGTCCGGGCCCTCTACTCCCAGCCTGTCTGGGGCCCAAGGCTGTACTAGAGGGGAACTGAGCCACACCCACAAGCCTAGGGCCTCTAGTGGGGCCTAAGGAACAGCCACTGCTGTCACTTCCTGACAAACATGCCCTTGAGACTGGCTTGTGGTTAGGATGAGAGCCGCCCAAGAGGCAAGAAAACAGTGCCACACAGGCTTCTCCCGGCTCCATGGTGGCAGAGCAGAGCAGGCAGCCTGCCCACCTGTCCATCTTAGGAGCTGCTCTTGGCCACACTATCCCCATAGCTCCCATTCACTGGAAGTCACCATTTAGGAACAGAAGCAGAGAGGGGATAGAGAGAGGCAGGTTGGGAATAGGAGCCATGGCGGCACATCAGGCCCACTGAGAGCTGGGAGGCCAGGAGGTAAGTGGCACACGCAGCAGAGAGGGCAACAGAGCTACATGTCTCATCATCCCAGGGGCTCGTGCTGCTCTGCCCACAAAACCAGCCAGGCCTTGTTGCTGCAGGCATCCCAGAAACAGGGATCTGCAGGGGCCACCTCCCCAGGACAGCCAGTTACAGACAGCCACACAGGCAAGAGCAGAGAAGCAACACTCAGTCATCACCCGAAGGGCAAGCAAGAGACCACGGGCCACCAGCCAGGGGCTCAAGGCTGACAGCGACACCTCAGACGGGCTGCTCAGACTCCCTCAGAGAAGTCTGTTCTCATCCACCTAACCTGACCAGATGGGCTCCTGATGGCACAAACTGTGCTGCAGGAAAGGAGCTCCTGTGTTTGCAAATGAGGCGCAGGGGCCTGGAAGGCTGCTGCCAGCAGGGAGCTATGGCATGAAGGTGGCCCCGCAGCTGGGCGGCCTCACAGGCGAGATGACTGAGGCTCCAGAAATGGACAAAGAAAGAGGCCACTGACGCCAGGACACCACTATCCCTCCACACAGCTATGCCCAGAAATATAAGCCTGTCAATTCCAACCTCCCTTGTGGCAGTAAGTGAATGTTTCAGACTCTGGTTTTCATCTCCTGCAATTCTGGAAAATTCTGCCAGGAGGCTCACTGTGAGATGTGGCCCTTGTCCCCTGGGAAGGTATGAGCTGTCAGTCTCTGACTTCTGTCTTCCATCGGGCAAGCTGTAAGGCTGCAGAAAGATAAATATTTGATTCTCCAAAGATGTCCCCTGGCCAGGTGGGTGCACAGGGCCCAGCTACTGGCTGTTCCTGACCTTATGCTTCACCGGGGAGGGTGACTCAATCCTGCACATTCTTCTTGGTCAGGGTTCAGAATGATGCTGTTTTAGCCAGGACAGTTGGACAGTTTCAGAGGTTCCCCTAGGCTATGGGGAGAACTCAAATCACAAGTGCCCAGGGCAGGGAAGAAACCCAACAGCCTGCTGTCGACATCAATCTTCCCATGAGTGATTCAGGCTCCAGCAGCAGAGAAGGATTTACAGGATGGGAGGGACCAGGAACAATGGTCGCCCCTCCTGGCCCCTGCCTGCAGCCTTTTCCCACGCTCAGCTTGAGCAGGCACTGAGGGAGAGGTCAGGAAGGCTAACTCAGGGGGGCTTGCTGTTGTGTGCCTGAGGTGGCACTCCACGGTCACCTCCAGCTGGTGGCCTCAGCAGCTAGCGACTTGCCTTTTTATTTTCTGCTGTGTTTTTCAAAGTCTCTCCAAAGAGTGTTTTTTTGTTTTGTTTTGTTTTGTTTTGTTGTAAAATCAAAGGAAGAAGGAAAACAAAACAGTTGGTTTTGGCTTGTTTGTGCATGAGAGAACTGTTTCCAAGCACTCAGGGTGGCACAGGCACCTCCCCTAGTCTCCCAGGACCATGGGTGCCTGTGGGGGCTTCTTCCTGGGGACCCCATGAAAAGCCCGTCCTCTTTCTAAGAACCAAATCTTGCCAAGTTCAGCAAAATATCTCCACTGCAGAACCCCCAGCTCTCTCCCAGAGCCCTGGGAGATCCTCTTAGCCTGGTGGACTGCATTAAGCAGTAGTCTTGCCCCCCACCCACCAGCACCCCAAGTCCAGGCCATCTGACCACTATGTCCAGTCCATGCACACGAAGGCACACTCTCCCCTCCCTATTCACTGCCTGCCTCCGTCTTGCCTGAGTGAGCTTGCTGAGGAAATAGCCTGAGTTTCCTGGTCTCTAAGTGGGGAATCGTCCCAGAGGAAAGCAAGCAGGACAGTGGAAGGGAGGACACAGTGGAAGCTCTCAGCCAGGCCTGGTCCCCTTCCAAACACCCAGGCACCAGTGGTTACCCCTGGGGAACTCCCACACTGGCCCTGTCTGTGTCACTGGGCTCCAGGCAGTGATAGCAGGGAACAATCACTCCTTCGTTGCCACCTCAGATTTTGCTGGTGATTTGAGCATTCCTTCACCGTGTGAAACATGAGGAACCTGATCAATTTTCCATGCTGTCACTCACAGCAACTCTGCAGGGCCTGCCCTTAGCCAGGCAGGGCTGAACCTGCAGGATACGAAGATGCATGACCCTGCTCAGCTTCAGGTTTGGGAATGTATCGAGCAGGAATCTAAGGTGAAAGTGATCTGCAATGGATTAGTGATGGCTGCCATGCACACAGGAGAGTCTCAACGACAATACATGTGCTGTGTCTCTGCCAACTCTGCCCTAGGAGGTCAGAAACAAGGGGCCGGTTAGGGGGCTGCAGTCACCCAGGTTCCTGGCCTCTCCCTCTCATAGCCCTAGATCACCTTCTTGCCAGCCTATGAGCTGTTTTGAAAATAAAGCAGCAGCAGCATCTCTCATCTCTCTGAGTCTGAAACAGAGACTTCTGGGAGGACAGTATTTCAAAAGTTTTTCCCAGGGCCGGCTGAATAGCTCAGCAGATGAAAGCACCTGCAGGCAGGTGTAGGGACCTAAAATTCAATCCCCAGGCCTGCCATGTGGACCTGCCCCCAGGGTGTACTGAGACCACAATTGAGATTGGGCATAGTGGCACACACCTGTAATCCCAGCTCTTGGAAGGTTATAAACAGGTGGGTCACTATGAGTCCAATCTAGTAGTGAGATGCTGAACACCCTGTAGACCCTTCCCTAATGCAAAGAAAAAAGTTTGTCCCATCTTGCCTGCCTTTTCTACAGCCCTGTGATGTAGTTTGGGGAAAGTTTTATTCCAGTTATTTTGCAGGTTTAAAAAAAAAGTGAGTTTTCTTATTCACGTTCTTATTCATGCAAAACCCCACGAGAAACTGGTCTGTGCTTTCTTGGGGCTCGAGGATACCAGCCTCTGCCAGTATGTGAATCCATCTTACCCAACAGCCTTTGAGGTCCAGCCCTGGAAGGTGAACGGGATGAATGTGGAGCCTCCGTAGGACGTGGTTGCTGGCCCAAAAAATCAATACTTCACCCCCACCCACATCCCAGGGACCACAGCTGGGACACATAATCTCAGTTTTGCTGCATGGGAGGCTACAAAATATAGACCAGAAGTACAAACAAGAGGAGCTGGGCTGGCCACTTCAGACCAGCGCCTGCAGTGCCCACATGCCAGCATCAGGACCCCAGCTCCCCTCCCCCTAACCCCCCATAGGTCCCCATGCTTTTCTTTGAGTCTGCTTCTGGCCAAGTACTAAACTAAAAAGTTCAGACTGAAACCCTCACGCAGGTATTTAGTTTTAGCTGCAGAATGTTTGATCAATTAAATACCAGAGAAACGTAGAGACAGGAAGACACTACCATTCATCAAAGAGGAAAATGCATGGAAGAAGTTGAAAACCACCTTCAAATTATAGAAAAAGTAATTGGCAAAGTTCCTAGACTCTGAGTATGCTTATGGAATGAGCTGCTACAGTGGAATTCTCTCCTCAACAGGAAAGCCAGAAGTTCCATTCCAGGAGGCCCAACTTAATTACAATGTGTTTGTATGTTAAAGTTGTAGCTACTCAAGAGCCACAACAATTGCTTAATTAGGAGGCCTCAGGAGGAGATCTGATAATTGGTTTTTAAAATAATGTCTTCTGCACTCTGCCTTTGCACAAGGAGGCCTTGGGATCCTTCCAAACATTAATTAATGTCCCTTCAGGAGGTCTCAGGTATGTGGTCACTGGTGACTGGGGAAATTTGGAATCTTCATCAGCAGAATAGGTGTGGTTCAGCAACAGTGTGGTGAGGACAGTGACTCAAAGTCCAAGCAACGCAAAAGAGGGTGGACTCAGATCCAGTGCAGCCTGCGCCTGTGCTGTGATGCGTGAGGGAAGAAATCGGTGGAAGCACAGTCAGGCCGCTGGAGCCAGGGGATGCTGAAGCTCCTGGGAGGCAGACTCTGAACCACACAGGAAGGGGGCTTGGAAGCGTGGCTCTGGAACAAGGGCCTAGCAGGACAAACCACCATGGGGCAAGAGGCAGGGACCATGGCAACTGGAGCTCCTTCCCCTCCGAAAGGAAAAGGCACTGACCAGGTCTCTGTCCCAAGTGGGCAAGAGCCATGCTAGAGACAGCATCCCTAGGGGGCACTCCACGCAGCCCTGCCACCCCAGGGAGTCTCAGGAAAACCTCCTCTCCCAAAAGTAGGCTGATGAGCCTGGCACACTGGTCCCCTCCCATACGATTCCTGAGCCTTGGCGTCTTCACTGCACACCTCCTCGGCAAGTGCCAGGCTGAAATCCTGCAAGAAGCGCTCCAGGAGAGCCACAGGGAGTGGGGACCAGCTAAGGGGAAACCCTTGCCCGTACAAAGAGGGTAGGCACAGGCACTGGAGGTGGGTGGGTGTGGAGGGGGCCACCTCGCTGGCACTGGGGCTTTGCTTTGGACAAGGTCTGATGAAGCTGTCCAGGCTGGACTCAAACTTAGGAACCTCCTGTCTCAGCCTCCAAGCCACCAGGATAGCAGGTGTGCACCACCACATGGGGTTTCCTAGGACACTTTGGTCCCTGAATTAAGCAGGGCCATTTTTCTAGTAAAGTGCTCAGACAGCCCCACTCTATCTGCTGGGAGAGTGTTCCGCACGCAAGCAAGGGCTGGCAGGAGGAGCTGGGAAGGCCTAGCAGGTTTGGAAAGAACCCCCTTGGGGTGGGGACTAATGCCAGGCACGCTGCAGCTCCCCACACCCACCCAGAGCTGGTCTGGAAAGTGCAGACACACTTGGAATTCCAAAAATGCAAGCTGTCTGGGCCCTCAGCCCTTCCCCCAGACTCACAGGCAGTGAGCCCGGCTGGGCTCCAGAGCCATCTGAAGATGAAACCCACACATGTGCCCCACAGTGAGCCAAGCCCCTTCTCAGCTGAGATTTCCCCTGCATCCCTGTGGCTGTGGCCAGGAGGAAGCCAGGACTCTCCAGCCAGTAATGCAGCCCCAGGGACCCCAGCCTGGAGGGGCCTTGACAGAGTGGACAAAACACAGTGGACAAGAAGCCACAGACAGGACTCTGCAGACAACGGACAGCAGGTAGGATGCTGCAGGACAGAGGACAGATCAGTGGACTGAAGACAGGGGACAGCACAGAGGACACTGCAGACAGAGACAATGGCCCTAGTGGAAACAGGACAGGCCTGTCTTTGAACAGCTCCTCTTGACTACACTGTTCCCTCTGGCCCTCCCTTGCAGCTAAAGGAGGCAGGGTGAAAACACTCAGTGAACTGTTTCCTGCGCCTGAACTCAGCATTCCAGTACAAAATAGTTTTATTTCTCCTCCTGCCACACGTGGCCAATCTCCCTGGGCACAGCCAGGGAGGAGCAAACAGCAGGTCCGTGGAGAAAGCTCACATCTCAGAGTCTAGTTAACCTAGGCTCCACCCAGGTTTGTGGCCATCTTCCAACCCGCCCCCTTTGCAACCCCACCCCCTGAGGAAACCCTTAGGTTCCGTGAGGGTCTGGGTGCCATTAGGTGTGGCCCTGGGGACCCACATTACAGAACTACCTTGCAAAATGCCTCTCCAGCTCCCCAATCCCGGCCCACCTGGGAGGAAGCCCATAGTGCAGCTACACCCGTCAGGCTCTGAGGGCTGCAGTGGGCTCCCAGGAGGCTCAGGACCCCAGCCACACCACACAGACAGTGGCACCAGCTCTCCCTTGCCCCTCTGCAATCTTCTCCACACCCAACTCAGTCAAGCCTGAGAGGCCCACAGCCCCGCTTGCACAACCCTTCAGGTTCTGACAATGACCCCATGGAGGAAGCCCCAGGGCAAGGTCTGTTGTTCTCTATTTAGCTTGCTTTCCAGGGTTGAAATCTCTACTGTCGCCTTCTCTTCACTTTGATGAAAAGGCCTCGGAAGGAGTGTGAGTGTGCACTCCCAGGGCGGGCTGAGCTCCCTTCAGAGCACGAGACTTGGCCAAACTGATGCTTGCTCCTCACAGCTCTGGGGGTGAAAGTCAAGACCAAGGCATGGCTGCCTGTGTCCCACAGCCATGCACCTCCTGGTCTGAAGGTCGCCGCTTTCCCACTGTAGCATCCTAGGGACAGAGATGCCATTCTCTTTCCTCGCCTACAAAGGCCTTCATCCCACCTGGAAGACCCTGCACACACGACCTCCTCTAAAACTCTTCCCAGTGCCTCCTCTGAATGCCAGCACATCAGGGGCAAGGCTGCAGCCTGTGAACTTGAGAGATAAGCAGTGCATCCATAATGACAGGAAATTAACCAGGGATGCTGTTAGTGATAACGTATCATCCTTGCACACCTCCTGCCAGGGGCGGTGGCTGGGGAGGAGCTGGAGCAGGGTCCCACAGACCTGAGCTCTACAGGGCACCCTCAGATCTTTCTCCCCAGGAGTCAATGAACCCCACATCTGCGCCCATTGCACAGGTGAAAGGCTTGACTTTCAGGGAAGCCATGTGCCTGACCCACATGTGACCTACAGGAGCCCCTGGTCATCTTCTAGGAGCTACATTAGAGAGAAACCAATACACAGAGAGGGACTGGGCTCTCAAGGAAGTCAGCATTATAGGTGGAGCCTGGGAGATAGCTGGGCAGCATAAGCACCTGCCTGGCAAAAACAAAGTCCCAAGTTTGATCCCTGATACCCTCACCAAAAAAAAAAAAAAAAATGTGGCTAGAGGCACAGGCCTCAAGGTAAAGGTGCAGTTGCCAGGTTTCCCTGCCCCTCTGAGGGATCATACTATAATTAGCACCACCTGATCCAGGAAGTCCAGCAAGGCACCAGTCACCCCGGTGGGTGACCAGACCTCCTTTCCCCACAGTGCCTTTTTCTTCCCATGCACCCCTGCTACATGATCTGCCTCCCTACTGGATTAATCTTAGCCAAGTGACTCTAATTGTGATCCTATGGCTCATTATAGCTTGACCCCCTTCTTACCCCCATTGTGCCTTTGCCATCTGCTGCCCATGACAAAGGCCCTCAGTGGTCACCCACTTCTAGGACTCTTCTGTCTCAAAGAAACTATCCCAATAAACCTTCCCTATGCTCACCCTCCTTTGTCCTTTGGAACTCATTCTTACCTCCAGGGGATGTGAACTTGCCATGTCTGACACCTAACTCGTTGGGAGGTATATTTCTCCTCTATCAAGTTCAGCAAATCCCAAGAGGTTAGAGCAGCCAGACTTATTTTTATAATAATAGTGAAATGTTATTGGCCTCATTATCTCACAAAATGGATCCAGGGGATTTTAGAAATTAAAAACAGCCTTGCTCTGACAGCAAATGGAATCTGTGCGGGTTCTGAGGGTGGCAGTGTGTCTACTTAGGATTCCAGCTTCTCTGGAGGCTGAGGCAGGAGGATTACAACTTTGAGGCCAAGCCTGGGCAGCTTAGTAAGATCATTTCAAATAAAAATTTTCTTAAGGTGGGGCCGGGGAGATAGCTCCATGGCACAAGTGCCTGCCTGGCAAGTGCAAAGTCATGAGTTTGAATCCCGGTCCTGAAAAAAAAAAAAAAAAAAAAAAAAAAAAAAAAAAAAAAAAAAAAAA
>PVJA010057029.1:0-10566 GCA_004027025.1 Myocastor coypus
TTTTTTTTTTTTTTTTTTTTTTTTTTTTTTTTTTTTTTTTTTTTTTTTTTTTTTTTTTTTAGTACAGGTCTGTAGAGTCTCACTACACAGATTGGACTCATAGTGATCCTTCTGTTTTCAGCCTCCCAAGCATTGTAATTCTGGGCATGCACCACCATGCCCAATCTCAGTTGGTGGCTTGGCATGGCACAGCATGCCAGGTCGATGTTTTTTTTTGAAGCTGTGGTTACCTCTGTCTATTTCTAGAATACCTGTCAGTACTCTGACAGATGGTTGGCTTGGTGGTCATGAATTTCTTCAGTTGTTAACTTGTCATGGAAAAATCTTATTTCACCACTGAATTTGATAATAGGTTTTCAGGGTACGTCAGTCTGAGTTGGAAGTCATTTTCTTTCAGGACCCAAAATACTTCACGCCAGGGTCTTCTTGATTTGATGGTTGAGAAATCTGCTGTGATTCTGATGGGCCTTCTATTGTAGGCAGTCTGTTTTTTCTCTCTAGCAACTTTTCTATTCTTTTGTTGAATTTTTGATCTCTTGATTATTATATGTCTAGGTGAAGATTTCGATTGTGGCTGTGTGGAGTTGTATATGTCTTGCTTATCTCTGTATATTAGCTTCTTTTCTTAATGTTTGGAAATTTTTCTCCTAGTATTTCTCTGTGTGTGTGTGTGTGTGTGTGTGTGTGTGTGTGTGTGTGTATTTGTGTGTGTGCAGGGTCTCATTGTGCAGCCCAGACTTGTAGTGATCCTCCTGATTTTTGCCTCCCTAGTGCTGGGATTACAGGCATGCGCTACCACGCTCAGACTCCTTCGCTGGCTCAGCATGCCCAGATGTGGAGCCAGCGCAGCATACAGTGCCAGGAACCGAACCCTGGCCCCTACACTTTACCTAAGCAAGCACTTGGTCCGCTGAGCTATACTGCTGGCCCTTCTACTAGTATTTCTGCATATAGTCTTTTTATGACATTTGTGCTGTGTCCCACTGCTTCTTTGACACCTATTAATCTTATATTATTTTTCTTTGCATCATCTTTTAGCTGCTGAATTATTTCCTGGTTCCTTGTTAATTTTAAGAGATCTTTCCTTTCACATGCATTAGCTGCACCACTGTCTTTGAGGTCTGAAAGTCTGTCTTCAGTTTTATTCAAATAGTTTTGCCAGCTTTCATTGGAGTTCTTACTTTGCTGGGTATTGGTTTGAACCTATTTCATGCATTCTTATTCATTCCTGCATTGTTCACTTAGTGTTTCCATCATTTTTCTATTCTCCTGTATTTTTTTTTTAATCCGTGTCTTCATTAGCTGTGCTAAAGAATTCTTTCACTATTGTTCCCATTTGTTTCTGGACCTGAGGGATTATTTGTAATCTTATTTCTTCTATAACTTGATGGACTTGTTTCTTTTACTTCATTTGCTGTCATTTCAGAGATTTCAAATGTGTGATCTCCAAGTTCTTATATGTCTTTGCTAGATTTATTCTTGGTGAGCTAGAGGATTAAGATTGCCTTAACTTTTGCTCTTGCATTTTGACATTTTTAAAACTCCAGTTATCACCCAGACAGAGTCCTGCAGGCTGCCCAGAGTTGACCAAAGTTCTGTAATGGCTCCAGGAAAGCTCTGTGCCTGCTCTTGCTGGGCCCACAGATCACAGATCTCCTGTGTCCTGCAGGCCACTCATAGTTCTTTTAAGTTCATGGACCTGCACCAGCAGAAGCTCCTCACAAGTGCACTGGGGGCTAAGGAAGATCAGATCTTACCCAAGTCCTACAGGCTGCCTAGAGTCCACCAAAGTTCTTAAATGGTGCCAGGAAAGTTCTATGCCTGTGCACACTGGGCACATGGATCACAGGTCTCCCGTGTCCCACAGGCCACTCAAAGTCCTCCTAAGTTAAGTTTGGACTGGCGCCAGCAGAAGCTCCACACCTGTGCTTTGGAGGCTGAGGAAGGTCAGAGCTTACCAGAGTCCACCAGAGTTCTTAAATGGCTCAGTGTGAAAGAATTCTACTAAAAACAACATGGGAATATGTCATTTAAAATATCCAAGACATACTAAATGCATGACTGTGATTCCAAATTGCCATTTAGTATGCTTTATATTGCAGGATAAAAAACTAACCCCCACCTATGTAATGTTAAGCTGACACCTAAGATAGTCAAAGCCTGCCATGATTTAATAACCTACTATTTCCTGGTTTTATCAAAAAATAAACAACCAGAGAATGTTTCACATCTAAAAAAATCATTCACACTAAAAAATGTGATGAAGTGGGATTCCTACCTTTTAAAAAATGTTTCTAGAGCTACTAAAAAACTTCCATCTACAAAATAGTTGATAAAAATATTCCTCTGGATTGTACAAGAAGAGAGACAGGTAAAACTGATAAGCCATGGTATGTGATTAATCAGATTTGGCTTCCTTCTCTTCTGCTTCATCAGAGGCTGCACTCTCCTCAATTAGAAGTTTCTCCATTTTCCACAGGTAAACCTTAGTTTCCTCATTAGCCACTTTAGCCTATTTACCCTTGGTTCCCCTTTTCCTTTTGCTTACACCTTTTTGTCCAAAAGATTTATTGCTTTTTTTTTTAAAGACAGGGCTTTATTGCATAGTTTAGGCTGTCCGTGAACTTTCTACATAGTACAGGTTAGTCTTGAACTTGCAGTAATGCTTCTGCCTTAGCCTCCAGAGTGTGAAATTATAGATGTGAGCCTCCATGCCTTTCCCACTGCCTCTTTTGGCTTTATTTCCATTTTTGCAGGAGCAGGTTTACCCAACAACCTTGCCAATCTCCTGTTGGGCTCTTCCTTCATCACCCCTTTGGCCAAGTTGACCTTCCTGTTGGGCATCTTGGTAGCCCAGCACCTTGTGGAAATGCTGCAGGCAAGGGTGTTAAGGGAGCCACTGCTGCTCCTCCCACCACAAGGGTTGCTAGGACCTGAGGTGGGGGCAGTGAGAAAACTGAGTATTAGGCATTTCTTAATCTATTTAAGTTGGCATGTCATGGGTGAGGGGTATAGCTCAGTGGCACAGCATATGCTTGGCAAGTCTGAGGTTGTGAGTTCAATTCCCAGTATCCAAAAAAAATGTTGACATGTCATGATTAAGGGCCCAAAGATCTTATTAAATGTTGACAGATTGTGTTTATTTCTAGATTCTCTATTCTGGTTTATTGGTTTATTTGTGTATCTTTATCCCAGTCAGTGCCATATTGTTTAATTACTTTAGCTTTAGGATATATTTTGAGATCAGAAATTGTGATGCCTCCAGCTGTGTTCTTTTATTGGTCTTTTTGAGACAGGGTCTCACTGTGCAGTTCAGGCTGGTCTTGAATTCACTTGTAACCCAGGCTGGCTTCCAACTTGCAATGATCCTCTTACGTCAGCCTCCTGAGTGCTGGGATTAGAGGTGTCTGCCAGCCACACCTGGGGAGCTCTGTTCTTTTTCAGTCTTTCTAGTTATAAGTCTGTCCACATTTTCTGTTAACTTATGATCATTGGTGATAGATTTTATGTTTTTAAGAATTGGTCCATTTTTAAAATTATTTAATTTGGTGGGGTATAATTATTCATAGTATAGTAGTCTCCTCTGATTCTTTTATTTTTGTGGTAACATGCAGCATCTCCTCTTTCATTTCCAATTTTATTTGAATCTTCTAGCTAAAAGTTTGTCAATTGTAGTAATTTTTTCTAGAAGTCATTTCTGTTTCATTGATTTTTCTATTTCACTGTTTTCCTTTAATTTTTATTATTTTTTCTAACATTGGGTGGGCTTAGCTCTTTGGAATTCCTTAGTTTCTTGAGGCATAAAGTTAGATTTTTAGCTTGGTGTGTAGTCCCAGCACTTGGGAGGTTGAGGCAGGAGGATCAGTGTGAGCTCGAGACAAGCCTGGGCTACAAAAGTGAGCTCAAGGCCAACCTGAACTGCATAAGGAGACCCTGTCTCAAAAAGACAAAAAAAAAAAAAAAAAAGTTAGATTGTTAATTTTATTATTTATTTAGTATTTAGTACAGGGTCTCACTACACAGATAGGACTTGTAGTGATTCTCCTGTTTTCAGCCTCCCAAGCACTGGGATTACAGATGTGCACCACCACTTCCAGTCTCAGTTTGCCCCAGGGACAGGGCTGGCACAGCACGCTGGGGATTGAACCTTGGCTGTTGTGCTCCACCTAAGCAGGTATTTTGGTACACTGAACTATCTGGCCAGCCCTTAGGTTGTTAATTTTAGATCTTTTGATTTTATTTATTTATTTATTTATTTATTTATTTATTTATTTTGAGACAGGGTCTCACTGTGCAGTTCAGGCTGGCTTTGAGCTCACTTTTGTAGCCCAGGCTGGTCTTGAACTCACAACGATCCTCCTGCCTCAGCCTCCCAAGTGCTGGGATTACAGGCGTGAGCCACCACACCCGGCTTTTTTTTTTTTTTTTTTTTTTTTTTTTTTTTTTTTTTTTTTTTTTTTTTTTTTTTTTTTTTTTTTTTTTTTTTTTTTTTTTTTTTTTTTTTTTTTTTTTTTTTTTTTTATCTTTTGATTTTAAATGTAGGTTTTTATTATTATAAACTACTTCTTTCACTATATCCTGAACATTTTAATATGTGGCATTTTTACTTAGCTCAAGATGTTTTCCAATTTCCCTTTTGATTTGTCCTTTGGCTCATCAGTTATTTAGAAGTGTTTAACTTCCACATTTTTATCTTGTTTTTTAATGTATTTGGTACATGGTCTTACTGTACAGCTTGGCCTCATAATGGTCCTCCTGTTTTCAGCCTCCCCAGCAGTGGGAGTACAGGTGTGCTCCACCATGCCCGGTCTTGGTAACCAGCTCAGCCACGCCTGGGGGCAGGACTGGCTTGGCATGTCAGATTGGGGATCAACTCTGTGGTACGCTTGCCTAAGCAGTACTTAGTCCACTGAGCTATTGCACCAGTCCTAACTTCCACCTACTTTTGAAAACTATTTTGGGGGCTGGGGAGATAGCTCCATGACACAAGTTCCTGCCTGGCAAATGCAAGGTCATGAGTTCAAATCCTGGTCCCACAAAAAGAAAGAAAACTATTTTGAACAATTTTCTTTCTGCTGTTGATTTTTAGTTTCATTCTATTATGGTGTTTTGTTTTGTTTTAATGAATTTAGGTCAGGGTGTATGGGGGTCTCATTACATAGATTAGACTTGTGGTGATTCTCCTGCTGTCAGCCTCCCAAGTGTTGGGATTACAGATGTGTTCCACCACTCCCAGACTCAGTGGCTGTCTCAGTGAGGCCCCATGGGCGGGGCCAACACTGCACTCTGCCTAAACAGGCACTTTAGTATGCTGAGCTGTCTGGGTGGCCCTAGTTTCATTCTATTGTGATTGGAAAAGGTACTTGCTATAATTTCAGTCTTTTTTAAAGTTGTTAAGACTTATTTCATAATCTAACATCTCATCTATATAAAAGATGTTCTCTGTAAACTTAAGAATATCCTGCTGCTGTTGGGTGAACTTTTTTTTGTTGGGTCTGTTTGGTGTCACTGCACTGTAATATTTAATTTCCTGTTTCCTTACTGATTTTCTGTGTGGTGGTTCAGTTCATTATTGAAAGTGGGGTGTTGATGTGTCTTATTACTAAGTTACTGTTTGTTTCTCTCCTCAGTTCTATTAATGTTTCAGTTAAATTTTTTGAGTTAAAGGGCTGGTGATATAACTCAGTGGACTAAGCACTTGCTTAGGTAAGCTCAGGGGCCAGGGTTCGATTCTTGGCACCACATGCCGTGCCAGCCCCTGGTGCGCTAAGCTACAGATGGAGTCCTGGACATGGTGGTGCATGCCTGTAATCCCAGCACTAGGGAAACTGAAATCAGGAGGATCACTATGAGTCGGAACTATGGTGAAACCCAGCACACACACACACACAAAAACCCTTAAAAAATAAAAATAAATACATTTTTTTTTTCTTGTTTCAGAACCTTTGTTTATTCACTCATTTTTATGACTGGCTCAGCCCACCCTGAGAGCAGGGCTGGCACAGCATGTGGTGCCGAGGATTGAACCACGGTCCCTGAAGCTGCCCAAGCTTCCCCAAGCAGGCGCTTTAGACCACTGAGCCATCCCGCCGGGCCGATATAATAAATACATTTTTTGAGTTAAAATCTGTTTTATTTGACATAAGTATGACTTTTTTTGGTTTCCATTTGCATGGAATATCTTTTTCCATACACATGGAGTGCCGTCTTACATTCTTTTGCTTTTAATATGTGATTATCTTTAAAATATTTAGTTTTTGTTAGCAAAGTCAGCAAAGTCATGTCTTACTTTTTTTCGTTGTTGTCTTTGAGACAGGGTCTCACTATGCAGTTCAGGCTGGTCTTGAACTCACTTTTGTAGCCCATGCCGGTCTCAAACTTGCGCTGATCCTCCTATCTCAGCCTCCCAAGTGCTGGGATTACAGGCGTGTGCTACCACATCCCATTTATGTTTTGTTAATTTACTCAGCCACTCTGTCTTTTGGTTGGGGAATATAATCAATGTGCATTTAATGTAATTATTGATAGACTAGGACTTAACTGCCTAGTATTTAAATCATGTCTTATAGCATTTTTGTCCTTTTTTTTCCTGGTTTTTTGTGTATATGTGTTTTATTGATTTTTTTGTGTATGTGTATGTGTATGTAGTGACATACTTTCTTGTTCATTTTCTTTTCCAGGTATTTTCTGTGTGTCTGTTTTGCGGCTCTCATAAATATAAGTGTATTTTAAGCTGGTACCAACATCAGACATGTAAAACCTCTCCCTCTCTCTCTCTCTCTCTCTCTCTCTCTCTCTCTCTATATATATATATATATATATATATATATATATATGTGTGTGTGTGTGTGTATATATATATATATATATATATATTATTCCACACTTCCTTTTTTTGGTTTTTGTTTTTGTGTTTGAGACAGTCCCAGTTTGTAGTGTAAGCTAGCCTCAAACTCACAGTGATCCTCTTGCTTCAGCCTGCCAAGTATTGGGGTTATAGATGTGTGCTACCATACCTGACATACTTCCATACCTCTTAACTCAAGATTTTTACTATTTTTGTACAAAAATTTTCTTCTCCATAAAAATGAGGATGATTTATTTTGCTAACCCAGGGATCCTTCAGATGTATATATACCTTTAGAAGGGTCCAGAGATTTTATCAAGGGAATGAGTGAAGTCAAAACTGCTTTTCTAATAATTCCTAGGATGTCATTTGTCATCATTGTCATCTTCTTCTTCCTCCTCCTATTATTATTATTATTATTATTATTATTATTATTATTGTATTTGGGACAGTGTCCAGAGGGTCTCACAGTGTAGCTCAGACTCATAGTGATTGTCCTGTTTTCAGCCTCTCAAGCACTGGGATTACAGGCACATACCACCATGCCCAGTCTCAGTAGGTGCTGTCTCAGTGCGCCCCCCCCCGGGGTCAGGCTGGCATAGCAATCTAGGATCGAATGCCACTGCACTCTGCCTAAGCAAGCGCTTTAGTCCTCTGAGCTGTCTGGCCAGTCCTACATATTACTTGTCTTTTCACTTGTTTTTTTTTTGTTGTTGTTGTTGTTGTTTTTATACTGGGAATTGAATTTATACCAAGAACTTTTATACCAGGACCTTGTGCTTGCCAGGCAGGTGCTGTGCTGTTGAGTTATATCTCTGGCCTTTTTTCTCTGTGTTACCATTTGCAATAATACGCAACAGTGCAGTGGTAGGGACGATCTGCTGGCATTGGATTAGATTATATGAATAGTCATTATTTTGATTAAACTCATTGGCTGGTGTTTTATAATACTGTCTAATGTAATGTGCCAACATTTGGAAGAGCTATATAAGTCAGAATACCAGTATTTTTCGAGCTACTCTAAAGTGTATAATATAAAATCATTCATGAGTAAAGGTCAGGGAAATAAGCCACTAGATTTGGTTTTCAATTATTGAATCTTTGAGGGGTTTTTTTGTTGTTGTTTTTGTTTGTTTGTTTGTTTTTTGTCTTTTTGAGGCAGGGTCTCGCTATGCAGTTGAGGCTGGTCCTGAGCTCACTTTTGTAGCCCAGGCTGGTCTTGAACTCGCATCAATCCTCCTGCTTCAGCCTCCCGAGTGCTGGGATTACAGGCGTGAGCCACCATGCCCAGCTCTTTGAGTTTTTTGAGGCATGGTCACACTATATAGTTTAGGCTGACCTTGAACTTGCAGTGATGATCTGTGTGCCTCAGCCTCCCAGGTAGACTTTTGTATAACATAGTATGAAAAATTTATTGACAAAGGTTTCAGGTACTACAGTCTAATGTTTAAGAAACTATCGCTTTTTAAGTTTTGGAGCAGCATCAAAGAATGTATTAATAGTTATCTCAAAAAGCTATTTAAGGCGCTGGGGAGATAGCTCCGTGGCACAAGTGCCTGCCTGGCAAGTGCAAGGTCGTGAGTTTGAACCCCAGTCCCACCAAAAAAAAAAAAAAAGCTATTTAAATTCTGTATTTTCCAACTACATGTCTGTGAAGCCTATTTTCTTAATGTATATTTATCTAGAATAACAGCATAAATTAATGCCAGACAGATATGAGAATCCAACAGTTTGCTGTCCAAACAAATACGAAGGAGTAAAATGCCCTCTTTCTACAAATTTTTTCACTTTGAAAAGTAGTTATCAAAATTTTTTTGGACATCTGAAGATTTTTATAGTGTTAACCAAGTATCTTTTCCTCATTTTTATTCTCTTAGTGCCTTAGTATCTGTAAACAAAATAGACAAACAGAAGCTTTTTAAGATGTTTTATTTGAGCCGGGCGTAGTGGCTCACAGCTGTAATCCCAGCACTTGTGAGGCTGAGGCAGGAGGATTGGTGTGAGTTCGAGACCAGCCTGGGCTACAAAAGTGAACTCAAGGACAGCCTCAACTGCATAACGAGACCCTGTCTCAAACAAAACAAAACAAAAAAGATTATTTATTTGTAATGTTGTAGATTGGGCCCAGGTCTTCACACAAGCATTACCTCTTTCCTTGAAAATTAAAATCTAGGTGGAAAATAATCAGCCTTCAAAACTACAGGTTGGGCTGGTCGGATAACTCAGTAGACTAAAGCGTTGCTTCAGCAGCTGCCATGCCAGCCTCACCCTCAGGGTGCACAGAGGTCGCAGTTGAGACTAGGAGTGGTGGTGAGTCTGTACTCCCAGTGTTTGGGAGGCTGAAAATCAGGAAGGATCACTACAAGTCTGATCTGTGTAGTGCAACCCTATAGACCCTATACTAAATACACTTAAAAAAAGAAAAGTGCAGGCCAAAAATGCCAGTCTCAGCCAACCTATCCGTGCATTACCTACCATTACTATTTTCTTTCTTGGTGGCAAGGATAGGCTGATTGCAGTGGCATTCTTATTCTGTAGTTTTCAAAGCTGATTGTTTTCTAGCTCGGTCTTATTTTAGGGGAAATACATAGGTAGGTGGGCATTCTGTTAACTGAGCTATTCTTTTTTTAAAGAATTTTTTATTTTTATTTTTTTTTTCTTGTTTCAGAACCTTTGTTTGTTTATTCACTCATTTTTTTTTATGGCTGGCTCAGCCCACCCCGAGGGCATGTGGTGCCGGGGATCGAACTGCGGTCCCTAAAGCCGCCCAAACTTTCCCAAGCAGGGACTTTAGACCACTGAGCCATCTCGCCGGGCCCCCTGAGCAATGTTTAATATTTAAACATATAAGGAAATTCTGAGATTAAGAAGTTCAGAATTTATTATTTAACCAGATTTTTTGAAGATTAAACAATTCCATGAATGTAAAATAATTTGGTAATATACTTTAATGTAGATTTATGAATAAATTTTGATGGGCCTGAGAAATAGCTCAGTGGAATAAGCGCTCGTCTGGCAAGTGGAGAGTCCTAAGTTCAATCCCTGGTACCTCAAAATAAATAAATACATTTTAAGCAGTTGCTGTTATTTTGCTGTGCAAGTCTTTCAGGTTGGGTCTTTGGAGAGGAGACATAGAACACACATAAATATTAACTGTTGTGAGGTGATATACATCTCTCAGTTACTTGGGAATGTGAGGAAATCAGTTAACAAATTGGAGGCCAGCCTGGCAACTTAGTGAGACCCTTTCTCAGGAATCTCCAGTGTTTGGGTGCAAGGGTGCTATTAATAATGAAATTTGTTAACTCATTAGGAGACTAAAACAAAATTCACATATAATTCTTCTTCCATAAACCAAACAACTTCATGATAGAAGATTATTTTATAACAAGGGCATATAGCAAAAAATAATAACAACAACAAAACCCATGCTGTTCATGAATATATCCTTTTCTATAGTCCTCACTGCTTTTTGATTTTTAAGTTGCCCCTTTCTTCCTTTGCAGGTATAGAACAAGATGCAGTAAATACTTTTACCAAGTATATATCTCCAGATGCTGCTAAGCCCATACCAATTACAGAAGCAATGAGAAATGACATCATAGGTAAGCAGTGCTTAAAATTATTGCCAAAAATCTGCTTACTTTTTGGTTATTGACTAAGATAATTCTTTTTTTCTTTTCTTTTCTTTTTTTTTTTTTTTTTTTTTTTTTTTTTTT
>PVJA010057030.1:0-10577 GCA_004027025.1 Myocastor coypus
TATATAATTATATATATAATTATATATATAATTATATATATAATTATATATTGTTTCTCATATATATTAATACATATTCATTATATATGTATTATATATAATTATGTATAATTATATATAATAATTATATATAATAATTATATATTAATAATAATTATTATATATAATAATTATATATTAAGTATATATATGATTATATAATATTATATATTAATTATATATATAATTATATATTATATATTAATTATATATATGATTATATATAATAATTATATAATTATATATAATACATAATTATATAATATATTGTTTTGTATATTAATTATATATTAATATTATTATTAATATATATTAATTTTTGTGGGACCAGGGTTCAAACTCAGGACCTTATATTTACCAGTCAAGCACTTGTGCCACGGAGCGATCTCCCCAGCCCCTAGTTTTATATATTAAGATTTTTAATGTTTCAATTTTAGTTTAATCCATAGTAAGAGATAATTGGTATAGGTTCGGTTTTTGGCATGTTTGAAGCACTTTCCCCAGCACTCTATAGAAGAGGTTATCCTTCCAGTGAAGTTGTTGGATGCCTTTGTCAAAGATAAGGTAGCTGAGTGTTTGGAATTCTTTCTGCATCATCTCTTCTGTTCCACTGATCCTTTGGCCTGTTTCTTTGCCAGTGCCATGCTGTTTATTAACATCATAGATTTATAGTGTAACTTCAAATTGTGGATTGTGATGCCCCCTGCATTACCCTTATTGCTCAGGATTAATCTAAGTCTCTCCTGGTTTAATATGAAATTTATGATTAGTTTCTCCAGTTGTGAAGTGTATTATTGGTATTTAGATTGGGATTGCATTAAATCTGTACAGCAGTTTTGGAAGTGTGGCCACTTTCATTACATTGGTTCTACCTATCCAACAAAAGAGGCATGTTTTCCTTTCCCTATTAGCCTGATTGATTTCATTCCTCATAGTAGTGTAGTTTTCAATGTAAAGGGTATTCCCTTCCCTTACTGGATTGCTTCCTAAGTATTTTGTTTTGTTGATGTTGTTGATAATGTGAACTGTTCTCTCAATGATTTTTCTCCCAGTGAATTTATTGTTTATGTACAGCAATACTATTGATTTTTGAGTTCTGAATTTGTATGCTGCTATGCTACTGAACTTATTAATTGTAGAAGTCTTTTGGTATAGGTTTTGGACCCTTCTATATAGAGCATCATGTCATTTGCAAATAATGATAATTGAACTTCTTTCTTTCTTTTTTTTTTTTTTTTTTTTTTGTACTGGGGATCAAACTCAGGACCTTGGCACTTGGCCAGGCAGATGCTTATTTCACTTACCTATCTCCCTGGCACTTCTTTTTTAGCCATGTTCTTTTTCTTTGTCTTTCATCTTGTTTTGCTTGATATTTCCAAAACTATATTAAACAGGAGGGACAATAATGATCCTCCACGATCAGCCCCACTTTTAGGGTGAAAACTTCTCAGTTTTTGGACCATTTAGTGTGATGTTTCCTGTTTGTTTGTCTCTAATGGATTTTATCAGATTGAGGTAAAGGCTGTCCCAATTTTTGGTAGGGTTTTTAATCATAAATGGATGTTAAACTTTCTCAAATACCATTTCTCCATCTTTTAAGATGGTCATGTGGGGTGTTTTGTTTTGTTTTGTTTTTTGGCAGTACTGGGGATTGAACTCAGCAAAGCAGACACTCACATGGCAGAGCTAGATCCCTGGCCCAGTTATTTGGTTTTTGTCGTTGATTCTGGTAATTTGGTATATTACATTTATTGTTTGCATATGATGAACTATTTCTGCATCCCTGAAGTGAATCCTACTTGGTCATTGTGCATAATCTTTTTTTTTTTATTCTCTTAACTTTTTTTTTTAAATATTGGGAATCGAACTTGGGTCTTTGAGCTTTCCAGGCAAGCAATATGCCCCTAACCTATATCCCCAACCCTTTCCTTAGGAAAACAAGTAATTTTTAAATAAAAGAAAATAATTGATTTCAAGCTATAAAAGGGAGAAAGAAGAAAAATTACAGACAGCTACTTTGGGTGCTATATTCTTGATGATTGGCTGCATTCTGTTCATACAGAGATTGGCCTGTAGTTCTTCTTGGTTGTTGTAATACTTGCCTCTAGTAATGTTAGGCAATACTGCTACTAGATCTCTCTAAACTTCTTGTAGAATTCTGCAGTGAATCCTTCAAGAACTAGGCTTTTTTTCAGTTTCACTGATATTGTATTACTTAAAGTTTTTATATCTTCTTGATTCAGCTTTAGTAATTAAATGTATCTAGGAAACTGGCTTTTTTTCTGAGTTTTCTATTTTATTAGAGTGTAGGTTCTCAAAGCACAGGCATTGATGGTCTTGTGGAATTCTGCCAAGGTTCTGTTGTGATTTTTCTCCTTTCCTTTTGTAATTGCATGAATTTGAGTCTTCTTTTTTAATAAAGTTGGATAAGGTTTTGTTTAATCTTTCAGAAGAATTAACTCTGATTCATCGATTCTATTTTCTTTGTTTCATTTATATCAATATCTGCTCTGAACTTAATAATTCCCTCCCTTATACATGCACTGGGTTTAACATGCTTCACGTTAACCTTTGCAGTCCAGCATTAGGTTATATATTTGAGCTGATTTTCTCATGTGAGAATTCACTGCTATTGTGTCTTGTATGGTCCAATATGTCACACTGGCAGTGTCATTTGATTAGAGAAACTGTCTAATTTATTAATTTATTTATTAATTTAATTTACCTGTGACCCATTGGTTGTTCAGGAGGGTATTACTTAATTTTCATATATCTGTGTAGTTTCTTTTGCCATTGATTTTTCCTGTTTCATTATGCTAGGATCTGATAATATGTATGGTATAATTTTAATTTCTTTGCAATTATTTCAGCATGTTCTATGAGCTACTACCTGGTCTATTTTGGAGAAAGTTCTTTGTGCTGCTGAGAAAAATGTACATTCTGTTGTTGAGTGGATGACTGTAGATACCTACTCATTCCATTTGTTCAGAGGTTTGGTTCATTTCTGATATTTCTCTTTTGATTTTGTCAAGTTGGTCTATTTGTGTCCATGGGGTACTGAGGCCATTCGTTACTGTTGTATTAGTGGTTATCTCAGGGCCTAAACTAAACAAGTTATCCCAGTGCTAAGAAAAACATCCTATCTGATTCAAGCCAGCTATTAATCACTAAGCAACCTTGTGCCCTGTGATACAAACTTCGCAAAAGTATAAATAAAAGATCGTTTTGGTGTGCCAGGAGCGTTAGTCTTGCCCATCAGGCAGACTGGCAACCACATTGCCCAGATTTTTGTCTTCTCTGTTTTTCTCATTCCTACGGCCATGTCTCCCTGAGGTAAGACTGTTTGCAGTTAAGACCAACGGATCCCTACACAAAACCAGTCTGAAATACATAGTGAAACCCTGTCTCAAACAAACAAAATTACAATACAATTGAAATCTCCTATATCAGGGGTCTCCAACTCTTGAGCCAGAAATTGGTAACAGTCTGTGACTGAAGGTGAGGGACAGGCAGGCTAGGTCATGTTTATTTGCAGCCTTCTCCTCCCCTAATCTTTAACATTATCTCTTGAACTCTTAAGGTCTTGTCGGATTAGTGACTGGGATTAAACTTTTTTTTTTTTTCCTTAGGGAAGGTTATACAGGGTGTTCAGGGTCGCACTACTAGATCAGACTTGTGGAGATCCGCCTGTTTTCAGCCTCCCAAGAGCTGGGATTACAGGTGCACACCACCACACCCAGTCTCAATTGCCATCTCAGTGTGCCCCTGTGGGAGAGTCTGGCAGGCAGGCCTGGGGATTGAGCCCCCACTCCCTGTGCCTGCTTGCATGTACTTTAATCCACTGAGCTATTTGGCTGGCCCTTCAGATTCAACTTTTATAGGAGCAGTCCTTGGGAGGGTTATAGGTTGTGCACCAGTTATAAACATCTAATCTCTCTTATCCCTTCACCCAAGCATGGAAAAATTATCTTCTATAAAACCCGTTCCTAGATGCAAGAATCCAAGATGTTTGGTGACCACTGCCCTATATGATCCTCTCTGGTCACATCCTAGTCCTGTAACTATCCCAGATTGCCACTATTTCCAAATCATCATCAACCCCTTACTTTTCTTTGACCTCTGCTTCTTATATAAGTGTCACTTGAAATAATTTTGTTTTTGAGCATTATGTATTTGTATTATATGGATTCTTCTGCAAACTTCATTTTTTGTTCAACATATTTGTGAGATTCAGTCACAGTAATACCTGTAAAGCTCATGTATGTATTTAAAATTCTGTATGAGATTGTCATAATTTAAGGCTGCCTGTTGATGCTTAACTCTGATAGCTTTTTTTATGTGTTTGGTACAGGGTCCCACTATGCAGCTTGGACTCATAATGATCCTCCTGTCTCAGCCTCCTCAGCACTGGGATTACAGGCATGTGCCACAATGCCTGGCCTCAATGGCTGGCTCAGTGTGCCCAGGAGTGGGGCTGGTGTAGCATGTGGTGCTGGAGTTTGAACCTTGGTCCCTGCGCTTGCCTTGGCTGATAGCTTTGAAGCCCTAATTTTCCCTCTTTCCCTCTGCAACCCATCTGGGCAAGATGTTAAGTCATGATATTGCCGCCTTTACCACAAGGAAAAAGTTGAAACCACAAATCTTTACTTCAGCCCCATTCCAGCTACCATTAAAAACTCAAAACATTGACCTTCCTTTGCTTTATCAAAGCATGTTTTGGATGTGTTTGAGAACCACCATTGCTCTGTGCAAAAAGTCTTGTGTCATGACTGCAAGTGTATGTGTTTGACACTGTTGGTGTTCACATATAAACCAGGTTTTGTGTTGGAGGTCTTTGTAGAGTCTCCAAAATATTATCTCAGTGTTTTCTTGTGCTGAACATTAGATTGTTTCCTTTTTTTTTTTCTTTTGCAGTTGAGTACAATCCTTCCATGTATAGTTTTTGCTTTTGCTTGCTGCTTTGTGTAGGTTATTTTTATATTCTGGACCTGTCTTGTAGTGTTTCAAATGTCTGTTCTATATTTTATATTTTACTTTAAGAATTTCTTTTGTAGTAGAGACATCATAGAGTTTGAAATAACAAAATTATAATTTTATTTATAATTGATCTTTGTTTAAGAAATATTTCACTAGCCAGACCTAATAGTGCACACCTATAATTCCAACCCTCGGGAGTCTGAGGCAAGCGAATCATTGAGAGTTTGAGGCCACTATGAACTACAAAGTGAGTTCAAGGCCAACCTGAACTGCATAGTGAAACCTTGTCTCAAAAAGACAAAAAGAGATGAAATATTTCTCTAAGTATGAGATTCTAAAATATCCTCCTAAATGTCCTAATACTTTTAAAGTGGATTTTTAAAATTTAGAACTTGGATCTGCTTGTACTTGTTTTGTAAAGTACTGTAGGCTATTATGTCTGTCTGCTTTGATATTGGGGTCATGCTGACCTCAGAGCGAATTAGACATGTTTTGATGTTGTTAAATTCTGTGGAAAAGTTCATATAGAATTAGTGTTGTTTCTTCCTTAAATGTTGATAGAATTTTCTAGTGAACTTACCTTGATCTTAAAATTTCCTTGTGACAAGTTTATACTATGAAGTTAATTTCTTTAAAAAGATAAATGGCTGCTCAAGTTGTCCAGAGTTCAAAGGCACTCAAAGAATTAGTTCATTTCATCTATGCTGCTGAGTTTATTGCCATAAATTTTCTCATAACATTCACTGGACTTACTATCTGAAGAATTGCAGAGATATCAGGAGGTTTTTTTATTCCTTAAACTAGAAATTTTATATTCTTATGTATAGTTAATTTGGCTAGAAATTTTCCAAGCATGCTGACATAATAAAAGAAGAGCTGCCAGTTTCACTGATTAATTGTTTTACTTTATGTATACTTTTTTGTATCATTTGAGAGCTGGATGTTGAAATATTCAGCTGTGTATCTGTCTCCACAGTTCTACTAGTTTTACTTCCTGCAGCTTGGAACTTTTATTATATACATAAACATTGAGGGTTAATATGTCCTCTTTTGGAGTGACACTTTAATGATCACATCATTCTTATCATGGTAATATTTCAATTGAAATATACTTCATTAGTTAGGAATATAGTCAAGCTGCAATCCTTTGACTTCTTTATTGACCTTCATATGTTTAATGGGCATTTATAATTTTTATTCTGTATATGTTTGCTTGCAATACTTAGTCCTTACACTCATGTTGGAGGTCTGACAGATAAACACACTATATCTTGATTATTTATTTGAATCTTGATAATTTTTGCTCCTCTTGCCTCCACATCTTCTCTCGCTTGTTTCCCAGATTCTCTTCCCATCTTTAGTCTCCCCAACCCCCAGTTTCTTAACATAGCTCTTTTATTTTGCTTTTTAAATTATTTATATATGAGGTCTCTCATCCCAGTATTAGAGAAACCATGCAATATTTAATTGTTTATAACTCACTGATTTCATTTAGTATTATTGTCTCAATATCTGCTCATTTTCATGAAAACGACTCAAATTTATCTTTCTTTATGGATTATATTCCATTGTGTGTATATGTACAACATTTTCTTTACGTATTCATCTATTGATGGGCATGTGGGCCAATTCTGTCATCTACCTGTTGAGTTGTTCTGCTATAAAGTTATAATATGAGTTTGGGTCTTTTACAATGTATGAATAACTTGGTGAAATGGAATTTTTTAGTTTTGTGAGAAATCTTTATACTGATTTTCGAAGCGGTTTTAATTAGTTTGTATTCCATTTCTAAGATAATATATAAATTGGATTTTTTTTTCTCAGTGTAACACTCTACTTTTAACTGGGGTGTTTAGAAAGTTAGCATTTAATGTGATGATAGATAGGTGGTTAGATTTCATTTTATCATCTTTCTATATTTTCTATTTATCCTGTCTTTTCCTCTTTTATCTGGCTTTTAATTGGTTGAACATTATTTCTTTTGCCATTTGTTTTGTTAGCTTTCTATGTTTATTTTAGTAGTTGTTTTAAGGTTTATATACAAAGTTAGTTTAGCACTATGTACCCACAAATCGTATTATAATTAATCTTACAGTGTATAATAATCTTTGAATAGCATATACTTCCATTTATCCCCTCCTGGTGCTTAATGTAGTCGTATATTTTACTTGTTTATGTGTTATAATCCATTTTTATTATATTTTTGCCTGAAGTGTCAACTATCTTTTGAAGAGATTTAAATACTAAAAAAATATGATTTTTACTTTTGTAATTTTCATATCCCCTACTCTTCATTGCTTTGTAGAGATGTATTTCTACCTGCTTGCTATCTTTCTTTCTTTTGGTCTGAAGGACTTATCACTTCCCATAATCTAGAATTTCTTTCTTTTTTTTTTTTTTTTTTTTTTTTTTTTTTTTTTTTTTTTGTCTTTTTGAGACAGGGTCTCACTATGCAGTTCAGGCTGGACTTGAGCTCACTTTTATAGCCCAGGCTGGTCTCGAACTCACAGCAATCCTCCTGCCTCAGCCTCCTGAGTGCTGGGATTACAGGCGTGCACCACCACGCCCGGCTAGAATTTCTGATAATAAATTCTTTCAACTTTTGTTTCAAAAGTCTTCCCCTTGTTTTCTGAAATTTTCTGTGGATATTAAACCCTTAGTTCAGTTTTATTGTTTCACTTTCACTGTTATTAAATGTTGTTCCCCATCTTCTTACATTCATCTTTTCTGATGGTAAGTCTTTTTTATTATTGCCATCTTTTTCTCCTTCCTGAAATAATTCCAGAATTTCATTTTTTTCTTCAGAATATCATTTCTTTTACTCAGATTGATTTGTTTTCTTCGTGTGTCTTGTGTTTCAGATTTGTAGATATTCTTGAATCTTTTGGTTATTGAGTTTTGAAAATTTAAACTACTGTTTCTTCAAGTATTTTCACTCTTGCTGCTTCTCCTGTCTGCAGGGAATCTGGTTACTTGTATATTGTTTGTCTTGGTCCAGCAAATGTTATGCCTGTTTGCTTTTTTTCCACTTAGGATTATTTTATGTGTTTTTTCCCTCCAGATATCTTTTATTGGTACGTTGTAGATGTACACACTGATGACATTCATAATAAACTATTTGTACTTGTATGTGATATAACTTGTTTCTTTTTTCCCACTCCCCTACCATACCTTTGAACCCTCCTCCCCTTCCCATTTACAAAAGTTTTGTTTTAATTTTTTCTTCTTTTCTCATTTAAAAATTTTTCCCTTCTTTCCTTTCCCCCTCTTCCCTCCATTGGTCTCTTACTCATTTGAACATTTTCTTCTTATTTCACAATATCTATTATGCAGTTTGGTCTTTATTTACACTTTTGGCATCTCACGCCAGAGAGACAATGTGATATTTACACATGCACATCCAGTTTGGTTCACTTAGAAGAGGGGTCTCAAGGTCCTTCCATTTACCTAGAAATCTCTCAAGGTTATCCTTCTTTATGGCAAAGTAGTACTCCATTTTATAAAACAAACCACATCTTGTTTATCCATTCACCAGTCGATGGGCATTTTGGGCTTTTTCCAAGATTTGACTTGCCACTGTAAACATAAGTGTGCATATATTGTTGTGATATAATGCTTTTAATTTGGGAAAATACCAAGAAGGAAAATAGCTGGATCAAATGGGACCTCTAATCCTAGTTTTTTGCAAAATCTCCACACTGATTTTCACAGTGATTATATCAGTCTACATTCCCACCAAGGCAGAAAAGTGTCCTTTTATTGTTTGATTTCTTAGTAGTAGCCATTCTTGCATGGGTGAGATGGAATCTCAGTGGTGTTCTTGTATTTTTTTCTTCAAAGAATTTGGTACATATAGGGACTTCAGGGTATCACTAAACAGATTGGGTTTGTAGTGATCCTTCCTGTTTTTCAGCCTTCCAAGAGCTGGGATTACAGGCACACACCATGCCCAGTCTCAGTAGCTATCTCAGTGTGCCCCGAAGTGGGACCAGCATGGCATGCTAGGGATTGAACCCTATCCTTCCCTAAGCAGGTGCTTTAATCCACTGAACTATCTGGCTGGCCCTACTGTTTTTCATCTGTCAAATGACTGGTGATGTTGATTATTTTTTAAAAATATTTATTTGCTCTCATCTGAGAAGTGTGTTATTAATCTCAGATGATCATTTTTCCATTAGGTCTTTAAATGTGAGAGGTCTTTACATTTGTGCTTTTTTTCTTTGTTCTTTACATATTCTAGATAGAAGTACTTGGAGGAGCACCTAACAAAACTGTTGAAAATTTTTAAAAATTAAATTTTCTCTGTTTCATTTGAATAATTATTGATACCTTTTCAAGTTCTTGAATATTTTTTTGCATTATGTAATGTCATTTATTTAGTTTGCTACATTTTTCACCTCAGATACCATATTTTCATCTCTAAAATTTTTATTTAGGATCTTTGTTATATATTTCACATTTCATATTTTAATTACATCTTTTTCATGTCCATTAAATTTATCTTATATAGGGACCTCGCAGGATGGCTCAGTGGTCTAAAGCGCCTGCTTAGAAAAGCTTGGGCAGCTGCAGGAACTGCAGTTCGATCCTGGCACCACATGCTGCACCAGCCCTGCTCTTAAGGCAGGCTGAGCCAGCCATAAAAATAAATAAACAAAAGTTCTGGAACAAGAAAAAAAAAAGGGGGGGGACCCGGGAAGAAGGGGCGGCGGCGGCGGCGGCGGCGTTGCGGCGCGGCGCGGCGCGGGGCCGAGGCGAGGCGAGGCGAGGCGAGGCGAGGCGAGCGCGGGATCCTGGCCGAGCTGCCGTCCGCTCCGCCCCAGCTGCAGGGAGCCGAGCGGCCCGCCGCCGCGCCCTCCATGAGGCCCGAGTGAGGCGCGGGGCGAGAGCCGGGGCGCAGCGCTGCGGCCGGCGCGGGGAGGAGCATGTCGGACGCTTTCGACCGGGCTCCAGGTGCTGGTCGGGGCCGGGGCCGGGGCTGGGGCCTGGGCGCGGGCCGCGGAGGGGGCGGGCCTGAGGGTGGCGGGGTCCCGGATGGAGCGGGGCCTGCGGGGTGCTCGCAGCCCCCGCTGCCCGGGAACCCGGGCTTCCCGCAGCCACCGCCGCTGCGCCAGCCCAGGACGGCCCCGCCGCCAGGGGCCCCGAGCGAGGTCCCCGCCGGCCCCCAGCGGCCTCCCCGACCCGGGCGCCCCCAGAACAAACGAGGCCCCTGAGAGCTCCAAGTAGTTCGCAGGATAAAATCCCACAGCAGAGCCCAGAGTCAGCCATGGCTAAGCCCCAGGTGTTTGTGGCTCCGGTGTTAATGTCCAAGCTGTCTGCCAATGCCCCCGAATTCTACCCATCGGGTTATTCTGCCTATACAGAATCCTATGAAGATGGTTGTGAGGATTATCCCACTCTGTCAGACTATGTTCAGGAGTTTTTGAATCATCTTACAGAGCAACCTGGCAGTTTTGAAACTGAGATTGAGCAGTTTGCAGAGACCCTGAATGGCTGGGTAACAACAGATGATGCTTTGCAAGAACTTGTGGAACTCATCTACCAACAAGCCACATCTATCC
>PVJA010057031.1:0-10587 GCA_004027025.1 Myocastor coypus
GCACCGATCCTCCTGCCTCAGCCTCCCGAGTGCTGGGATTATAGGCATGCGCCACCACACCCGGCCCCTTTATGGTTTCTTACCTCTGTCGCCCTCATTCATTCACAACAGAGGTCACAAGTCACCTCTCATGGGTGGCCTTTTCCTGATACCCGCCTACCCACTGTCCCCATACCCTCTTCATGCCTCTGTCTTTCCACATCATGTAGATAGGATTTTTTTTTTTTTTTTTTTTTTGTAGGACCGGGGTTCAAACTCACAACCTTGCACTTGTACAGCAGGCACTTGTGCCTTGGAGCTATCTCACCAGCCCCTTTTTTTTAAAGAATTTTTTATTTTATTTTATTTTCTTGTTTAAGAACTTTTGTTTGTTTGTTTATTTATTTATTCTTATGGCCGGCTCAGCCTGCCCTGAGCATGTGGTGCCGGGGATCGAACTGGTCCCTGTGGCTGCCTAAGCTTTCCTAAGCAGGCGCTTTAGACCACTGAGCCATCCTGCCGGGCCTAGATAGAATTTTGTAAAACGTCACTTCATCATGTATAGGAACCTGACAGTGTGACCTCTTTGAAGCATTCTTCTGACCCCGGACGGCTCAGAGTTTCTGACCCGAAGTGCTCAGTAAATTGTTGCTACACAGAATGACTTCTGGAAAAAAAGAAAGATGTTCACAGAAAATCCGTACAGTGATTCGAAATATAGATTCCAGAGATGAACGGCTCAGATAAAAGCCCAGAGGCAGGAGAATGGGACATAGTTAAAGAACCGAGTGTAGGAGTGAGAAGCTGTTGGCCAGAGGTACCAGGTAGCTTGGGTGAGAGCAGGTGGTTGTAAGAGACCACCCAGGCATCAGATTTAGCCCAGACTTTCAGTTCACTAATCCTGGACAAGCTAGCTTGCTCCAACAAAGCTAATTTAATTTTTTTAAGAAGGCATAAAATCAGAATGCGAGCTTCTTAATTACTCATGGGAATTTTAAGTGTCAGGCAGCACAGAACGCCCATGTCAGCATGACCAGTGTGTTCTCTCCCTGTAGATGAATTCGCACAGCAAGCCGGTTTCTAAACAGAGCAATGCTGGGGGCAGACACAGTGGGAGCCAAGGGACTGGGATTTGAATGATAATGACGTCAGCCCATGATCAAGGCCTCCGCCGGAAACAGATGACAAAGTCATATCCGATAACCTGGGGACAGTTCAATACCCACATTAGGACCCATTGGCCATGAGGAAGCCAGTGCAGGTGACAATTGGAAGTCAGGACAGTGCAGTAGAAGAAGCCACAGAACAGAAGCTGTGGCCATAAGACAGAATGGCCAACAGGGAACAGAGCGAAAGAAATCAGCGCTTCAGCTTCACTCCCAGCCCTCCTTTGACCTCCTGCCCATGTTCTGCAGCCACTGACAGGGTTGAAGGAGCTCACAGTGCATCCATCTCAGTCAGACTGCCAAGACCAGCGAGGGCTGCAGGAGCCAGCCGAGACCCCGCACGTCCTGTGCAGCCCTGAGCCTCATCTGCGAGGAGTGGACGTCTCTCCCAGGGCACAGCAGGAGTGGGCGTGGCCACTCTCCTTGGGCAGGCTCTCTCCGTCTCATCCACGGGTGGCTCTCTCTGTGAACTGTTGTTCTCTCTCTGCAAGGACTTTCCTCTGCTTGGGTTGCTTCTGGCTCACCTGGACAGTTTTCCTCTACTCTCACTGCCGCTCAGCCTGGAGCTAGTTCTGTCCCATGGTTTTTTTTTTTTTTTTTTTGTCTTTTTGAGACAGGGTCTGGCTATGCAGTTGAGGCTGGCCTTGAGCTCACTTTTATAGTCCAGGCTGGTCTTGAACTCACACCAATCCTCCTGCCTCAGCCTCCCGAGTGCTGGGATTACAGGCATGAGCCACCACGCCCGGCTCCATGGGGTTTTATATGTATCGTTCTCACCTATTATAGATTGAGATTTATAGTTTAACTTTCAGAGCTAAACTGTATGCTCTACCCACTCTAATGACCAGGACCTAAATCCTATATGGATAAGGGATGGAGCTGTTAAGAGAAGCCTTAAGCAGCAAGATATTTGGGACAAAACAGGACTTATTACAGTGGTGACAGCAATTGAGGGAAAAATGGTTTTATTAATTTACTTATTTAATGTGAGAGAGCATCTTCCTATGTAGGCCTTGAACTCACTGTGTAGCTCAGGCTGGCCTAGATCTCATGGTGATCCTCCAGCCTGAGCCTTCCAAGTGCTGGGATTACAGGCACACACTAGGCATGCGGCAAGAGGGTGGTTTTAGAAGCTATGTAGAAAACAGAGATGCCAAGATTTAGAAAATACTAAAGAAAGACCAGGATGTTTGGAAGAAAATGAATTTAGGGTGAGGGGCCTGTAGACCTTGAGGGACATGAAGGAGACATGTCACCCAACACACACACAAAAGGCTGCTTCCAACAGCTGTTCTTACTCATGGGTAGGTTATCAGGCATTTCTAGAATGCTTAGCTCAAGTTCTCAGGCAAACTTGCCAAATCACATCAGAACACAGCTCCAAGCAGATTTCTCAGTAGACAGCCCAGGGACCTTCACGGCACACTGCAGCTCTTTGGAGAATCACACTCATTTCCTGAGGCACATCATTGCTCAGCTGTATGGTTGCCTTGGTGTCTTTTTGCCAGCAGAAGTTAAGTGACTTCTTTACCTTGACATTTAATTTGAGAATTGTACATACCATCCATTAGCTCTTCTTTGTGTCTGCAAAATTATTGATGAAAATGATCTTGGATATCCTTTAACTATAACTATTAAGATAAAAAAAATATATATATATCCTAGGAAACTGAGGGGGTTCACAGTTTCTATGTACTCACTGGGTGAGTTCAAAGAAGGGTAAGGAATATTTTTCATTTTTATGGAGATTACAATCTAATTGGATGGCCAAGACATTCTAATAATTATCTATATACAGTGATCACCACATTCTTAGGTGGGAGACAGCACCTTCAGGAAGATTTGAAAGATGATGTTCACAGAGGTGTAGTTCAGTTATGCTAGAGGGAGAGGGAAAGCGCAGGTGAGGGAAAAGGCCTGGGTAGAAGCGTGGGGACGTAGACGTTCCGTGTATGCGGGCAGATGGACCTGCCAATGAGTGGCTGTCCCAAACCAGAGGACCTTGGAGAACATGCAGAAACTACAGGAATAAATTTTTTTTTTTAGGAATAAAATTTTGAGGATACTCATCTCAACTTAAATCAGACACCAAGGAAAAGAACATCTGGCATTACCTAGGATGAACACTAAGGTTTTATGATCATCTTATTCATTGTTTTGTTTTGTTTTTTGTCTTTTTGAGACAAGGTCTCGCTATGCAGTTCAGGCTGGCCTTGAGCTCACTTTTGTAGCCCAGGCTGATCTCAAACTGGCACTGATCCTCCTGCCCCAGTCTCCTGAGTGCTGGGATTACAGGCGTGCACCACCACGCCCGGCATCTTATCCACTGTTAAAAAGCATTACAAGGACCTGCTATGCACATGACTCCCAACGTCGGGCTCGGGTTCTGAGTTCAATCTTGGTACTGCAGTGAGTGTGATCTTAGGTGCCATTGTGTTTCTTTTATTCATTTATTAAAATACCCTTGTGGGCCAGATGGAAAGGAGAAGATTACATGCAATGTGCAGAGTGTCCAAGTGTCTCTCAGCACAGTCTGGGTGGCCATGTGGTTATGGAGCAACAGCATCTGTGCTATATTCCAGGTGTCTTTTTCCCTGCTGGGATATAATCAGCTCCAAACTTCACAAGCAAATCTGCATCTGCCTAGAGAGTGCTGGGCAGCCCAGAGCGTGATAGTGGGGTTTATAGAACACTAATGTCATGCATTTATCAAGTCCCTTTTGTGCTAGGTGATGGCATTCAACTGTGAATGACAGAACAGTGGTCCTGGCTTCATAGAGTTGAGTTCAGACCTCATACACATTCCTCCCAACTATAGATCCCTGTCACAAGGGACTGTTG
Source organism: Myocastor coypus (assembly GCA_004027025.1). Lineage (NCBI taxonomy): Eukaryota > Metazoa > Chordata > Mammalia > Rodentia > Myocastoridae > Myocastor > Myocastor coypus. The sequence continues at coordinate 3,987 of PVJA010057031.1, forward strand.
TGAGGACTGTCCTGATTAGTGTGTCTTGCATGCAAAGCGCTGGGAGATAGTCAGCAATCCAAGTCAATGTCACCTCTTGCCAGTTCTGTTCTTTCCAGTGAGCTAACTTAGGGAGACCACCCCAGGGGATCACATGGCCTACACGCTAATTGGCTTGACCGACTGTGTAGACATCTAAGCACATTGGTCCCAAACTGAACCAATGTCCTGTTCCAGAAAGGCTGGGCCTGTGGGATTCCCCCTTTGAGAGCTACCATCCACTGGTACTCACATATCAGATATAATCAACCTTTCAGGATCCTCTGTACCTTTTGAATTCAAACCTACTTACCACTGCTTGCTTTTTAGCTTGCTAGCACACTTCTTGTGAAAGGTCAAGGACAGTGATGGGGAAACAGTAGTGCTGGTCCCAGCATAGGTCTAGGCAATTCCCCTGCTGAACACGTCCACTCACAACGCAGGTAGATGCTGTCAGGTGAGTGACTTCTGGAAACCTCTCTTAGTCAAGGAAATATTACAGTAGAAGTTATAACTTGTATTTTTATTTATCATATGACTATTATCTTGTTTAAATAGTAAATAAATATTTTATAATAATAAGTAATGAGAACACAAAGATTGTCTGGACAGGGCTAGCCCATCCCTTCACATTTGAAAGATCTTTTGTTATTTTTTTTTAAATTTTATTTATTATTTTTATTCTTGTTTCAGAACCTTTGTTTATTCACTCATTTTTATGGCCGGCCCAGCCCACCCCGAGGGCAGGGCTGGTGCAGCATGTGGTGCCGGGGATCAGACCGCGGTCCCTGAAGCCACCCAAGCTTCCCCAAGCAGGCGCTTTAGAGCACTGAGCCATCCCGCCAGGCCCCCTTGAAAGATCTTTTGTTATTGACCTGTACTATGTAGTTAGAGGTGAGATGAAAACATACAGTCAGTTTTCCACATGCGTACGTATTCTTGAATGCATTGCATTGTACACATCAGTGGCTCACTAGATTGGACCTGTTGCCTTTCTAGGTCTAATGTTTTTCTGAAAGATAGCTTTCTTTGGCATGGATATAATAAAAATCTGTTATGTAGAAAAACAGAGTCTTGAGACTAAAGAGCTGTAGTCTTACCCTTTGCTTCTGCTGTAACTGACACAATTGTTTTAAAGTTCTAGGTTGATTTTAGTACCCCTTCTGGTCTGTGACATGCTTGCGTCCTTCCCTGGATGTGAAGATAGTGAAGCAAGTTTAGAGTAACTCTATTCCCCGGTCACGGGCTGCTTTCCCATCACCCGCACTTGTGATCATGTACACATAGTGGGTTTTTTGCACAAGCATTTGCAAGAATCTATAGGGTACTGTACAGAGTTCCAGGCAGGTCTTCTTATCAGAGCGTCTCTGACAACCTAGTCATTAGAACAAAGTTAAAAATGAAAGCCAGGGAGGAGTGACCCAAATGCCCCTATTGCCCTTATTTGTTGTTTGTGGTATTATTATTATGCCCCTCAAGCAGGGGCCCAGCTCAGGAAGAGGGGGATATGGTTAAAAAAAAAGAATAAATGCAGACTTTTCACCTGAAAAACCTACTTTGCCTTTTCTATCTGAAAGTCCAGAGTGCAATAAATGACTGTGGGAAAGGGCATGTGAATAGATCAACCAGGAGTTTGCTGGTATTACCCCTGTTTTCATAAGTCTTAGTTGACATGTAGGCTAGAAAACTGGGGTAAATAAAATGGTTAAAATATTTTCAACCTTGGTAATGCAATAAATCCATCTAGGGAGGCTTTCAAACCGCTGGTGCCCAGGGTGTACCCCAAGGTCTTCATTAGCCAGGATCTCTGGGGATAGGGAAAGACAGAAGTAATTTTTTTTTCCCTATTTTACACTTGAAGTACACAACATTTACATTCCTCAGGGGCTGGTACATGTGCAAACTGCATCTTTTTTTTTTTTTTTTTTTGAGACTGGGTCTCACTATGCAGTTGAGGCTGGCCTTGAGCTCACTTTTGTAGCCCAGGCTGGTCTCGAACTCACACCGATCCTCCTGCCTCGGCCTCCCGAGTGCTGGGATTACAGGCGTGAGCCACCACACCCGGCTGAAAACTGCATCTTAATTCCATTCCTTCGTGTCTTTCCCGCTCCCTCCATCTGTCGATCTTCTTCCCCCCTAGGTGGCAGGGGTCTACCTCCCCACTCGCCATTATTTGTCTTTATTTTGCTCTTTACCCATGCTCGGGGCTTCTTGCATAAGAGAAACCCTGTGATAGTTAAGCTGTGCGTCTCATTTATCTCACTTAACCTTATGGGCTCAAGGTGCATTCATCTTCCTGTGAGTGTTCCCAGGCTTATCTGGGAACAGATATAAGTGTTTTAAGAGCCTCCAGAGAAATCCTAATTATGCAGCCAAATTTCGGACAACCATTACCAGAGGCATAAGGAGATATCTGATGACAGCTGGGCACAGCCTGGGGTGCAGTCTGGTTCCAAGTTGTAACTGGACACAGCCTGGGCTGCAGACCACTGGGGGCCACAGCCTGGGCACCAGGGTTCCTACGAGGTCCCAGGTGGCTCCAATTGTTCCATTAGTTTGGAGCCCTTAGGCTTAGAGGTGAGAAGGCAATGCGCTGGCTATGTAAAGCGAAAGGATGTCTTGATGCATGAGCCCACCCTCTTGCCATCCTGTTCTCAATCCTGTCTCTCTAACCTAAATGAAATAGCTATATCTTAGGACAGACTGGCTTGGCATGAGGCTTTTCCTAATCACACCACTGAGAGAGGGCTTCACGGTGTAACTGGGGAGATAAAACCTATTATGTGGAATGGCTGACGGTATCTAACAAGGAAACACCTGGACCAAAGTGAACTGTTTTTGAGTTTAAAGTTCTTAAGGAAAGGGGAAAGGGCTGTGGTCAGATCAGAGGTGCCAGATGTCCCTAACGTGAGGCCTCTGAGTTCTTCCTACCCAGGGATTTTGAGTTTCTCGATGTGGCAGAGATCAGATCCAATTCACATCAGAGGCAACCAGAAACTGCGGAACTGGGAAGACCCAAGTAGGAGATGAGGATGTAATGGTGCTTCATTTTGGATGAGAGAGAAGAGTTTGAATCTTTGAAAAAGATTTAAAAAGAGGGAAGGATGGAAGAGAAAATCTGACACAAGACAAGGCCTCCGTCTCTGTTGGATACTGCAGCAAGAAGGGCTATGTGGGTATTTGTTAGGGTTTAGATCTGAAATGTGTTCAGAGGTGGAGACTTTGAAGGGGATTAGATCACAAGGGAGTGTATTCATGGGTGGATTTATCCACTGGCAGCTGAGTGTGCCTTGAGGAGGTGTGCCATGTCATGGGATGCAAGCCACAGGTGTGGCCTGGAGGGACGCAGGCTTCCCTGGCTCCTCCCTTTTCTCTCCTCTTGGATCGATGCCATAGTGTGTCCATAGTCAAACTGATCTGAAACTCAGGAAGGTTAGAACCAGAGGAGACACGCACAGGTGCCATTAGGACAAGGCCTTGAGCTTCCTTCATCTTGGAGCAGAAGCAAGATGCTCGAAGTACTGGCAGGAAAAGCTTCTAAGCCAGCTCTCAGGTGTCAGAGTGCACTGGGGACTTCACACCGGGGAAGGAAAATCCAGTGAATGTCACCACTTCATTTCACTCTTTGTTTTTCTCCCCCAGCCTACATAGCTCACGAAGCCAAACTCAGAACAAAAACTTAGTTTTGTAATGCTCCAAATATCTGTCTTCAAGCATAAAACAAATATTAACCCCTGAGTGCAAATCCTGCATTTTTATTTGTGTTCTGGCCCTCCCTCACAAACCTCTCCTCCTACACCCCCTCAGCCAGCTGGCTTGGCTTGGGTCCCAGGTGGCGCTGTTGGTGGGCAGAGACTTGGTGGGTTCAGTGTGTGAGAGGAAGAGATAGCGAGGTAGCACAGAAGGCCCAGGAAGGTGGCTGGTGTGAGAAGGTCGTGCTGCTGCCAGCTTAAATTTCTTATCTTAGGACTTCTCCCTTGGATCTTGTGCTCAAAACTGCTGGTGCCAGTGCTGTAGCTTAAAGGGCACCCACCCCACCTCCCCACCTCCCCACCTCCCCACCTCCTCACCACCCTGCTCTCTCCAGCACTGCTCATTAGGCAGCATGGTTTCTGGGGCTTTGCTTCCTCTTTTGATTAGCTTGTTATCTGCCTTCACAGCTAAGCCTTAATTAGTGAATTCCCAGATGGGAGGGAGGGCCCAGCCTCTGCCAGCAAGCCTGGCCCCGGGGAGCCCTCTGCTTCCCATCAGAAGGAGGCAGGAGCTTGGCCGCTGTCCAGCCTGGGGCTTTACAATTCCAGTTGAATAAAGCTTTGGAGAGTCTTGCCTCTCTTCTCTCTGCTCTACTCTTTTCTCTGCTTCTCCTCCTGCTCTCCAGATCCACTTCCTCCATCATTAGTATTTTCTTTCTTTCTTTCTCTCTCTCTCTCTCTCTCTCTCTTTCTCTCTCTCTCTCTCTTTCTTTCTTCTTTCTTTTTGTGGTACCTGGGATTGAACTACTTCAAAACAAATTCCCCTGATTTAACGCACCTGGTCTTCCCTTACACGTAATCCTCAGTGTGCTGAGGGGGCGGTGGGCGGGAGACCTCCTGCTCGGTAGGTCTTCACAGGAAAGCCCGCGTGCTCGCTCAGGTCCTGGGCACTGTGGAGAACCTCATAGGGCCATTGGTCCTGCTGAGAATGTTCTTTGTGGAGCATTTGTGGACTTGGGCTGTTGTCTATGGTGTCGTGGGCACAGGCTGGCTTTTCTCATTTAACACCAGGAATAGATTGGGACCCCATGTTCTCTCTTTGGGAGGTCGCATAGAAAGCTGGCTGGGGAAATGGACTCTGGAGCCACATATTCTTAGGTTTAAAATTGACTTCCGAGGCTGGCTGGGGCAGTGTGCCTATGCCTCTATACTTGCTTCTCCGCTGTGAGCTGAGGGTACTGCTGCCCAGCCCAAGCGGCAGCACTTCTCAACTTTGGTGCCCCATGTGAGCTGCCTGGGTCTTGCTGCCAGGGAGACTGGCATGAGTAGGGTGAGCTGCAATGGCGATGCCTTAAAATCCCCCCAAAGGCAGTCAGAAGGAGGAATGCTGCCCTGTGGGCTCACCGTGGGACTGTGCAACTCAGTGTGGTCCTTGGCTCTGTAGCCGTGGTGGTGACCAAAAACTTACTTGTTGGGCATGTGGGCTTCCATGCCCCACACAGGCAGGCAGAATCAGATCCTGCATTTTAACAGGATACCTATGCAGCTGGCATACCCCTCCTAATGCAGCTGCAGAAGCACTGATATAAAACATGTAGGGCTGGCTTGGTACACAGTAGGAACATGTCACTGTCACTGATGTCAGTGTGAGTCAGGCAGTAAGTGTAGGGTTTGCTTGAAACAAGAGGCTTTGAATTAGACCTTAACTTATTGGGCACATGGACCTTTTATTAAATATTTTATTTATTTACTGTGCAGGGCAACTGCGAACACCAACACCTCTTTTCAGCTGTCAAGAGGCTGGGGCAAGTCAGTGGGGAGGACCCTGCTAATAAACAGTTAATATCTACGGTAGTACAGGACAGGAGGTACCAGGCTGCACACTCTTCGCTTTCCACCAAGAAACCTCCTGAGATCAGCCTCAGTTCCTTCCTTTCCTCTTCCTAGGGAGGTCTTTTTTGGTCAGGCAGAGGCCAGGTTAGCATGCAAAAATAAATGAATGGAGAGGCACAGAAGGCAAGAGAGGAAGTCAAACTGGTGATGAGACTCTGGGTAAAGCCATGGTCCAAACAGTGGACATAACAGACAGTGAATGGAACGGGAAAGACTTGTAGAGGCACCAGCATTAGATCTAGATCTTTCACACGGGTTGTTTTATTTCACTGTTGCAGTTGTTGCTAAACATTAATTCCTGGAGTGGGACATTGCTCAGAGATTTGATTCTGAATCCCATGGTGTACAGGGTTGGTCACTTATCCCCGGTGACCACCCACCACAGACCACCAGGCACCCTTCTGTAGGCAAAGGCAATGTGGTGTCTGTAGCAGAGGAGCTGGCATGCCAGAGGAACCCTGGGACACCTTGCACAGGAGCTAGAGGGGCCTGTAGTGTGTGGGCATGTGCCAGGAACTTCTATAAGAAAGGAGGGTCCGATTATGGATCTAATGTTGTTGAAAGCAGAGGCAACGCAGAGATGAAATAGTCTGGTAATTTTTAGCTAAGTGGTGGATGGCCATCATGAGCAAAGGAGCAGTTGTCACTCATGGTGACTGGAACAGATGCTGTCAAAGAATTTCCCCGGCAGTAGCAGGTATGTTTTACAGGTGATGACAGCGTGTCTGGTCCTTGGTGCAGTGCTCATCGCAGCCTCTCTGACAGTCATCACTGCCAGGCTAGTTTATCCTCTGAGGTCCTGGCAGACATTGGTGTTTTTAGAGTGTGGTTGGTTCCAGTTCTGTGCCCAGTTCCGTTTCCCACTCATTCCAAGTTGGGTTCCCCATCAAAGCATAACTGTTTCTTGGATTATAAATGTAGGGTTATGAGATGTTGTTTAATTTGCTATGGTAGCATTTTCTCAGTTCTGATGGACAATTTCAGAGGAATTCCAGAGC
>PVJA010057032.1:0-10600 GCA_004027025.1 Myocastor coypus
CCCAAACTTTGGAAATTTTGCAGGTGAAGAACAAGTTTGGAAAGGTCAAGATCTAGATTAGCTCCTTAATAAGTGCATGTAAGAATCCCTAGCCGGGCGTGGTGGCGCACGCCTGTAATCCCAGCACTCGGGAGGCTGAGGCAGGAGGATTGGTGTGAGTTCGAGACCAGCCTGGGTTACAAAGGTGAGGTCAAGGCCAGCCTCAACTGCATAGCAAGACCTTGTCTCAAAAAGACAAAAAAAAAAAAAAAAAAAAAAGAATCCCTACTTTCTCATCCTGAATCAATGTATTTTTACCATAACACACCTCTTAAATTTTCAATCTTTGTTTAAAATGTCTCCAGATATCAATAGAAATACATATCCTACTAAACAATTTATAGATTTTTTTTTTCTTTTGTAGTGCTATGGATGGAACCCAGTGTCTCAAACATCTGAAGCCAGCATTCTACTGAGTTACAACTCTCAATCTCTCAATCTTTTTTCAGATAGGGTCACAGCAACTTGTCCAGGATGGTCATAAACTTGTGATCCTCCTATTCCTGCTTCCCCAGTAGCTGAGATTATAGGCATTTGTCACCACAACTTCCCAAAAAGTTATGCTTACATATTTCAAATTTATACTGAAAAATGATCAATTAAGACTGGCATGTAGTAATTTACCTATGTTTCACTACTTTTTTGGGGGGGGCTAATATTTTTTAAAGTGTAATAGAAATACAAGAAAAATACAGCATCTCAATCATATGAACTTATCAGTAAGCAAAACGTTAGAATTCCTATGCTACCAAGGTACAAAAGTAGGCAAAATGTGATAATCCTCTGCTCCCTCTGCTACACACAAAGTAGTAGTCTAGGATTGGAATTCAGTCTTTTAGGCACCTAGATCATTTGGGAAAAATGATAGCTCTAAGCGATCATTTTATTACAAACTTACAAACTTTATTGGAGTATGTTATCTTTAAACTCTCTACACCATATAGGTGGCGAGGAAAGGAACATCTAAAAATTCTCTAGCTAGGAACAAATGACTCAGATAATAAAGATTTTTAAAAAATATTTACTTGTAATCTTACTGCACAAACATTTGTAGTACATAATGTTTACATTCCTTGAGAGAGCTGGTAAGCCAAATAACACACTTTCTCTCTCGACCCTCTGCTCCCCCATCTCTCGATCCCTTTCCCATCTACATCAGCTCTACTTCTAGGTTTCCTGCCAATTCTTTTTTTTTTTCATTTCTTTTCACTCTCTTTTCTTCACTCCATCTCTTGTTCTTACTATCATTTTGCTTTTTATTTATTTACTGAGTTTCTTACATAAAAGAAACCATTTGCTATTCAAACCTGTGTGTCTGATTTCACTTAGTATTGTGGTCTCAGAGTGTATCCACTTAGCTATGAATGACTCAAGTTTATCCTTTGCAGTACCATATTACTCGATTATATATAAATACCACATTTTCTTTTATCCATTCATCTGTTGTTGAGCATATAGACTCCTTCCAAGATGTAGCTATTATGAACTGTGCTGCTATAAACACGTGTGTGCATATGCCACCATCACATGATGTCTTTAACTCTTTGGGGGAGATATCTAGAAGGGAAATGGCTGCATCAAATGGAATTCCTAGTTTTATTATTCTGAGGAATCTCCATACCAATTTCCATGGTGGTTATATTATTTTACACTCCCCACAGCCCTATCACCATTTGTTATTACTTCTTTCTGGAGTAAGATGAAACCTCAGTGTTGTTTTAATTTGCATATGCATACTCAGAGATGCTAAACATGTCTCATTTATTTATTGGTCCCTGTACTTCTGAGAAGTGTCTGCTCATTTCAGCTGGCCATATTTTGAACGGGCCTTGTATTTTGGAGGTGTCTAATTTTCTTAAAATTTTTATATAGTCTAAATTGTAGAGGCTGGGGATAGCTCAGCAGCAGAAGAACCTGCCTGGCAAGCACAAGGTCCTGAGTTCAATTCTCTGTAACCCTTCCCAAAATTGATTTTAATACCTGGCCAAGTTTTTTACCATTCTGTAGGCTGTCTCTTTATCTCTATGTTGCAATGGCTACAAAACATCATCAGTATACATAAAATGAAGTAACCTTTTGAAGCTAGAAATCTCTAGCCTTCAAAATGAATCAGATCCCACTGTATGCAGACTTCTATTTCTCTTTTACATACTAATACTTCAGCTCCACCTATCAATGGATTTTAATATTTATATCAGTATTATTTTCAAAAGATCAATTATTAAATTCATTTCTCATGTAAACTTAAGGAGAATCACAGGCAAACACTTTCAACTGATAGAGAAGACTGGTAACAGGCTTTAAAGAGCAATACATTATGCATCAGGTTACTCTCAATACTACCAAATAAACAAATTATTATGCAAAGTTAAGAAATACAGCACTCAAATAGAGAAAAAGACCAACTTTAGATCACAACTGCTAATCCAATACTGGGAATTGGTTCTTACCAAAAGATCAATTTTTCTATTTCCTTTATCACCTAGAAATTACTCTAATGATTCCCAACTTTTAAGGTTTGGTAAAGAGAAATTTTACCAATATCTCTTGGTTTTTTTTCTTAATACACTATTAATTTTATGTGTTCCATTCTTTTGAATGCTCAAGTCTAATTTTACTCTTGCCAGGGGGCAGTTGTATAAGGTCATCAATTTAAATTCTCCCTCATATTCATTCATACACACACACACACACACACACACACACACACACACACACGAAAACTGGTTTTCATTATATTGGCAGGTTAAATTTTAGTCATAATTATTTCCCAAGTAAGCAGACCAACACCTGGGTGTCTGGCAATAGAACTGGGTTCACAGAAAATGAAACCAAAAGCTACAGTGGTTTTTGGTTTCTACACCTGCAGTGCTAGCAATCAGCAAAATGAAAAACAGAATTTATCACGAAAAGCGTAACCTTGTATCTCACATAAGTTTACTCATGAGATCAAATACCTCCTAAAAGGAAAGGAGTTTTATTAAGTCCTAGATCCAGTTCAAGAACTTTGTTAGAGCTTTGTTATCTCATTTGATTCAACAACCTTATTAAGTAGTAATTATTCTCCTTATACAGATTAGGAAACCTATCCTCAGTAATCCTGCCACTATGAACTAAGTTTTGAAACAAGGCACATTAGATATTGTTAGTACTTAAAGAATTTTAAGGACAGATCACTGAATACCACAGAATAGTAATGGTGCACCTATTAGAGCATTCAATGATATAAAACAGCACAATGTGTATGCTGTAGGTTCACCACTGGTACAGAGTAAATAGTATAATTATAATCCCTTTATGTTAGAGATGAAGAAGCCTAAAGTGACAGACATTTGCCCAAAGACAATGTCTGTGGTAAAATGCAGATCTGAAGATCTGAATTCAAGTTTTCTGATTTCCAGTGTAGCAATGTGTCTATTAATGATTATGTGCAGCTATATATATGTGCGTGCATGTACACACACATGCCCATGCACTGGAGTTCAATGTCCCTTGATATAACTTATAACATCTCACATATTTTCAAATGAAATTCATATCTGTGGCCATGTAGGGATGTACACTTTTAGGGACCAAAAATATTAAATTATTAAAACCAATGGTCAAGAATAAAAACTTGATTGGTACTCAGGAATTACTACATGCTGTTAAGTCTCTTTCCAAAATACTTATTCAGTTATGTGCCTATATGTACTGATTGGCAATAAAAATACAACTTATCTAAGACTGAAAGAGTCCATTTACATCCTGGTGGAAGATACAAACAAGCAATTACAATGCAGTGGGGTCAATGTTGTAACAGTAGGAATACAAGATGTCATGGGAACAGGAAAACAGACATGTAGCCCAGATTGGCCTTTTCAGAGGAGAGGAGAAAGATGAGTAGGAATCAGTTAGCTAAGAAAGGAGTATTAAGTGCACATGTTTCAGGAAGTACAAACAGGGTTTGCTCATGAGACCAGGCAAAGACGGGAGTTGGAGTAGGGAAAAAAGAAATGAACCTACAGAAGCAAGGACAAGAATATTAAGGTCCTTGAAATCAATGGTTTCATAATCTTGTTTATCAGCATTACTTAACCTTCAAAACAAACAAAACACAAATATGTAAGGCTCTAGCTCAGAACAATTAAATCAGAAACTCTGAGGATCAAGCTCTGGTATTAGTGTTTTGTAAACTTCCTAGAGTGATTCTAACATGTAGCCAGAATTTAAAAACCACTGTCTAGGGCCCGGCAGGATGGCTCCGTGGTCTAAAGCGCCTGCAGGTGGCTGCAGGGACCGCAGTTCGATCCCCGGCACCACATGCTGCGCCAGCCCTGCCCTCGGGGCAGGCTGAGCCGGCCATAAAAATAAATAAGCAAACAAACAAAAATTGTGAAACAAGAAAAAAAAAAAAAAAAAAAAAAAAAAAAAAAAAAAAAAAAAAAAAAAAAAAAAAAAAAAAAAAAAAAAAAAAAAAAAAAAAAAAAAAAAAAAAAAAAACCACTGTCTAAACTCTGAAGGACATCTAACATACATGTTTATTACTACAAGTAAGGGAAAAGGTGATTGTAAGAAATTAGACCTCTCTGGGCCTAGGCTCTGTAGTCTTGACTAAAACTGAGCAGGAGCAGATTAGATATGATAGCGTGAAAGGAGTCTGAAAACGTTTTGTTGATGAGTATCACCAGTCACCTGTCTGGCCTCAGATAATATCATTTCCTAGAGATAGTAATACTTCTCTGTCTACAAGACTGTTGCATGCCTCAAAAGTAGTAACACTTAAAACACAAACTGTGACTACCATAAAGTAGGCAGACCATAATACTCTAACTTATGCTTATGAAACTGAATAGTTTTTAAAATCATAAATATTTTTACTGGAGATAAAACCTTTTGTGAAACTTAAACAGTTTTTTAAAAAAATCACTCTTACTTGCAATTTAAGATATAAAATAGAAAAGTGAATTTTTTTTTTTTTCACCAGTACTCTAGCTGCTGAAGACATCAAATAGGATCAAATTAGCTTTCTTCAAAATACACAGAACAGAGCAAATACTCTTTCTATGATAATCACAGCTCTTCAAAAAAAAATCTCATTCAGTAAAAGGATAATAGAAAATTAGTCATACACAATGTAATCTTTCAGGGAAAAAAAATCCCTGTGATCTACTTAAAAAAAAAAAAAAAAGTATTTTATTTCTAAATTTAGGTGTTTTTTGAGGGACTACTGATTTGGGATGGAGAAGATCTTATCCTGACAGGAAGGAAGCTCTGCCTCCAGGACTGTACCATGCAGCCATTCTCTTTTACAGCATCTCATGGGAATATACGTGTCCAATGGCAGTATATACTTTCACGAGGACGTTTTGTGGTTTAACTGTGTGGAATGTCCCCTCTTAAGCACTATATACAATTAATTTTTTAAACTCTTAATTGAAATCACTGTGCTGTATTTACACATGATTTATTTTTGATTCTTTAATTTCAACTGACAAGATACACTTCAAACTTAGTTAAAGACAGTGTTGGTATCTGGTACTTTCTTAATCCCATCATGATACTATTGCCATTTTGATGTTCTACATTTCTTTCAATCACCTATTTTGTGATTTTAATAGTAAAGCTCTTATTTTGAGAAACGCACAAAAACTTTTGAAAAAGTTGTAGATCAAATTTTATTTACTTCTGTCATCCAAAAACACAATCCCAAAAGATGAGACTTAAAAAAAAAAAAAAAACTTTAGAAGCATCATCTATCTCTCCCCCACCTACCCAATCCCCACAGGGCTCTCCTTAATTTTGACTGATGACCCTGCAAAACAGTTAATCTGATAATTAAAAATTTCCACAACATGTAATGTCTAAATGGAGATCTAGTCAGAATTCAATGCGGCAGAAAAAATAATCTTAAAAGTTGAATACACAGACATGCTAACAAATTCTTACACTGCAGTTACTTTGATAACCCATTAATAAAAACACTGGAAATTGTGATTTAATCAAACTAATTCAGGAACCCGGGATCTTAAGTATCTTCCAGGACTCTCCTTACCACACCAGCAGAGCACGATGTGGTAAATTCTGTACGGTGCAATGTAAACAATCAAGACGACCTCGTTTCTAAGCAGGAAAACATTCGACCAGTAACGCCTAACGTGGTTGAAAAGTTACAGTAGAAATCACCAGTCTTGAGTTACCAGAAATTCATCTAATCAAGTTTTCCAGGTGTTCTTCCCGGCCTTACAAACTACCATCCAAAACATCACCCCAAAAACCCACGCTCTGCATGTTCACAAAAGCGCAGTGGTGGAATGAGGAAGCTTCGCCAAGGCGAAATCACAACTCTAATTCATTAAAAAATATGCAGGCTGTTCTACAAAGCCCTCTTGTTGTGCTTCCTCACGCTTTATAAAGCTACGCGAGCAGCTCCCTATTATTGACATCTAGGAAAATAGCTTTCGATTCCCAAGTCTAGTAACATGGTTGGCCACCAGCACTACTTCTTCAGCATCCTAAAATAAACGCCTCAAGCCGCGGTCAAAACACACTGGCCCAAACGTCTGGTGTTCGTTCACACAGCCCAAACCTGGGCGCTAGCTACCCTGTCTTCCCGAGCCACTTCGGAGCTAAGAACGAGGCATCACATAATAGACTTAAAAGACACAAGTCACAGGAGATAACGTCTCATGTCTATGAATGAAAACCCCGAACGTTTGATTGTCTGGTTAAAAGGAAAAAACAACCTCGAGAGGAAGGGTGGGAGGGGAGCTGCGGAATGGGGGAGCGGTTTTTCTCGCAAACCCCTGCCGGGCGATTTAAACCCAGGGAGAGGCGAGCGCAGGCCCGCAGCGGCGGCGGGCAGGAGTCCCTTCCCGGGCGTGACAGCCCCCAGGCACGCCCGCGGGTGCCCCTCGCCGCCGGGCTCCAGGCAGCCCAGGACCCGCGGGCCGGGTGGGCGTGAGGGGCCCGCCCGGGGTGGCGGCCCTCTGTAGACTTCCTCAGCCTCCGTCCGGCAGCCCGGTCCCCTAAAGCGGCAGGAGAAGGAAGCCAGGAGCCGGGGAGAAAGGAGAGGGAGCGGCAGCCGTCGCCCACAGCGCGGGGAGCGGCAGGGGCAGCGGCGGCGCCGACGGCCGGCCAACTCCGCCGCGGGCCGACAGCCCCCGCCCCGCGCCGCGGGCGCGTCCCAGAGTCCCCCGCACCCACCCGGCCCCGGCCCCGCGCCCGGCCAGTCCGCGCTGTACTCACGCTCGGGGCTCCTCCAGGCTCCGCGGCTCTAACCGCATCGGGTCCCAGCCCCGCGGGCGGCGGCGGCGGCGGCGGCGGCGGCGGCGCCGAGGGAGAGGAGAGCGGGTGGCACAGCCTCTGCCTCCCGGCCCCTCTCCCCCGCCGCTGCAGAGCTGCCCGGCCGGGCCTGAGCCCTGCCTCGCCGGCGGCCCCAGCCCCAGCCCCAGCGGCCGCGGCGGCAGCAGCCCAAGACCTCAGCGGCGGCACCGGAACTGCCGCTTTCTCCTTCTTGTTAGCCCCCGACGAACGCCCCCGCCCCCGTCTCCTTTCTCTGTCGCCCTTGTTTTTTTTTTTTTTTTTTTTTCTTTTGTTTCCAGAATAAACTTTATTGGTCTCTTTTTCCGCTCACATCGTGTAAACAAACAACGAACTCTTCCCCACCCCTTCGCCTCCCCCCTCCTCTTGCAGAGGAGGGTAAAAGCTGAGGAGGAGCCGAGCCCAAATTGCCCCGGAAGAAGAGGTGCAGAGAAGCGGAAGTGAACCTGCGCAGAGGAGGCGGAGAAGTGGGCATATGTGGGGACAGTCTGTCACTGCGCCTGCGCACTGTATTTCCGCCCGGAGTAGGATCCTTTCCTGGCGTGTGTCTGTTTAATGTTCCGTCTTTTGCAGTACTGAGACTGTTGTGTCATCCTAGGACAGCGTGGGAGTCGTATGTTTGTTTCTAAGAGAGGCCGGCGGAGAAGGGTTGAGATACAAGAAAGGAATGTTGGAAACAAGTAATTAGCTTATTGACTTTTAAGCCCATAAAGGAGGGCATTAGTGGGGTTCAGAGCGAAGGAGACACGTTGGTGGCTATCCGCCTGTCAATGGCTAACCGAAAGTGACTGTGGGTTTTGGAAGAAGACCTTTTGCAAAGCGTTGCTGCGTGTCCTTGTGCCACCATTGGGTTAACGTGTAGTCCGTCTGAAAGGTAGAACTCGCTGCCACAGCCCCCTGCAATCCTTTGACTGACATTGGGGAGCCCTTTTGATATGCCTCACCTCTCTTCCTTTTGAATCAGGGTGTAGAATTCACTTCTGACTATTCAAAATATATGGAATTTTTTCCGGTGTAAAGCCAACGGAAGCTTCAAAAAAGCTTCTGTTGGCTATTACTAATTTGAAAGAGATGTCTTGGTGACGCCTATTATAAAAGGTATTTTTTTCTTCTTGAGCAAACACTAATGGGATCTGTTGACTTTTTAGATTACTACTGCCAAGGTCTAGTACTCTGAGAATATCTCCCCCTAGTGGTCTTTTCTTGTATTGAAAACCCATAGGAGCAGAGATGGGAAGTCTGAAAATACAGCACAAGTCTTCTAAAGATGGTTCCCCGCTGAATATTTTTTAGTAGAGAACTTGGAAGGGACCCACCCTAGAGATGTTGTCTAGATCACACACAAGAAAAACCCAACCAATGCCAGTGTTTTCGAATACCATACGTCCCTAACCTAATCTTAAGAGATCCATTCCTCCCTGTGGTCATAGTTCACTTGACTGCAATTCCTGTATTTTTTTCTTTTTCTCCTTTAGCACTGGTTTTCATCCCACAACTCAGGAAGCTATATTTCTAAATACTTTGCTTGAGCTAGTGTTTTTCATCAGTGTCAGAACACTGTTATTCTGGAAAATGGAATTGAAAACAACATTGAATTGCTAGTCAAAGTAAACCTTAAGACCTTAAGGTAATATTTTTCAAATCATGTTTTCAAGCACAATGTTCTGTGAGGTATTAATAGTACTCGGTGGGGAAAGTTTATACTAGTGATTTTTCTTTCTAAAATTTATTTTTTTATTTATTTTTATTTTTATTTTATTTTATTTTATTTTTTGTCTTTTTGAGACAGGGTCTTGCTATGCAGTTGAGGCTGGTCCTGAGCTCACTTTTGTAGCCCAGGCTGGTCTCGAACTCTCACCAATTCCTCCTGCCTCAGCCTCCCGAGTGCTGGGATTACAGGCGTGAGCCACCACGCCCGGCTTAAAATTTATTTTTTAAATGAGTAAGAAAATGTTACTGCATTAAAAATGTTACTACATGATTATATGCTAATTACATGGTTATATTATGGGATATTTGTTGTGAAATGATGTCACAGCAGAGTGCCATTATCTAGCGCTCAGATGACTCACAGTATTCATTAGTGCAGGAGAAGCAGTATAAGATCAGACTCATAGTGATCCACCAGTTTAGAGCCTCCTAAGAGCTGAGATTACACACCCAGTCTCAGTTGCAGTGCACCCCCCCTGGGAGGGGAGGTACAGGGGAGGGGGATCAAACCTCCACCCCCTGCACCTGCTTGCAGGTGCTTTAATACAGTGAGCTGTTTGGTCAGCCCTATGCATGATACATCTTGCTTCTTTTTCTTCCCATTCTCCTCTCCTCCCTAACACATTTTGCCCCTTCCTTGTTTACAAAAGCTTTGTCTTCATTTATTCCTTCTTTTGTTTCTTCTTTTTTCACCTTTTTTTTCTCCTGTTTCCCTTGCATTTGAACATTTTCTCCTCATTTCCACTATCTATTAAACATTTTGGTTATTTACATTTTTTTCTCATGCTAGAGAAACCATGCAATATTTGAATGTGTGTCCAATTTATTTCACTTAAGAGTATTGAATCAAGATGTATCCATTTAGCTAGAAATGTCTTATCCTTCTTTATTGCAGACTAGTACTTCAATGTATAAAATACACTGTATGAAATACAAAATATTTCATCAGTTGATGGGCATTTGAGCTATTTCTAAGATTTGGCTCTTATTCTGGGAACATAGCTCAGCAGCATAAGTGTCCACCTGGCAAGCAGAAGGTCCCAGGTTTGATATCTGACATAAAAGAAAAAAAAAAAGATTTGGCTAGTCCAAACTATGCCACTATAAACATGATTGTGCTTATATCACTGTGGCATGATGCTTTTAGTTCTTCTGGAAAGATACCAAGATACCAAGTAATAGCTGGGAAGAATGGAACCTCTAGTTTTAGATTTTTGAGGAATCTCCACAATGATTTCTATAGTAGTTGCAGCAGTCTACACTTCACCAGTAGTGGAGAAATGTTCCTTTTTCCCAATAGCATGGCCAGCATTTGTCCCTTGTTGATTTCATAATAGCATTCTTTATTGACTGAGATGGAATCTCAGCACTGTTTTAATTTGTATTTCTCAAATGACTGGTTAATGTTGAACATTTTTTCACATATTTGCTGTTTCTACTTCCTCATCTGAGAATTGTCCATTCATTTCAGATGCCTATTTTTGGGTTGCATGTTTAAATTTTTTTGTGTGTGGTATTTTTCTTTATACTTTTAGCTTTTTTTTTTTTT
>PVJA010057033.1:0-10597 GCA_004027025.1 Myocastor coypus
TATGGGCCTAAAACACTGCTGATGCACCTATGTATCACTACAGACTATTATATTAACTGAACTATTACAATAAATAGGCATAATTATGCAGTTAAAATAATAATAGTTAAGAATGAAAAGCAAGCAGAGCATCTGAAAATTACATCTATCTTAAGAAAACACTGGTGCAGCATCAATTCCCAATTGCTGGCATTCAAATTATGTATACGCATAACATATTTCAACCTTAAGTAGTAATTTGCATGGTGCTGTGGGCCAGCTGGTCTTCCAAGTAGAATATTGAATTGAGGACCTTGATATGCTTGTATACTGGGTTAATGTGCTGTTTTTTATGAATATCAATTATGAGTAGCTCTCATAGTTCACCCATTAACATAGTTGTAAATAGCCGTAGGACTCCTGTGAAAATGATGGATTTGCATATATTTCACATTTAATAATCAAGGAAGGATGTAGCTTTTGAGGTAGTTCTGGGATAATATTAGTAGTCTGCTGATGACCTTGGCACTAACCTTAAGAATCATTGATTTACATGGACAAAGGTAGATTATGTATTTTTATTTCAGTAGATATAACTTAAATGTATGAAAGTATCATGAAAGATTTGATATGATAGTTTGACACTGGTGAGGACTTAATAAGATTCTGTGTCTTCGTTGCATTGGTCAGACTGACCTTGTGGCTCCTTCTCAGAAAAACGTATTGCAGAGTTGAGCAGGGCTTTGAGGTCATCAGGACAGGGCAGCCCTTGCAGAGTCCCTACAGCTAGAGTAGACAGGGTTGAAGAGCTTGGAATTGAATTAGGACCTGAGAGTCACAGTAGCCATAAGTAACCTGTTTGATGGCACTAAACAGATTGAAGACAGGTCAAATTTTCATAGCTGTGTAATTTCCAAATATGGAATCAGTTGCCACCGGAACCATATTCCTCAAATATTGGTTTATAGAAAATAAAATACCCTAATACTTCTCAGAAAATTTACAGTAGAGTTATGCCTTACATTAAAATAGAGTTGCTAAATTTTCATCTGTTTCTGGGCAAAATTATGTTTTATTTAAGTTTTCACAATCAATTTATAAAAATAAAATATTGCTTATAGTTCCTGCAAAGTTCCAACAGGTGTGGTTAGAAGAGGTAGAATAACATGATTAAAGTACTGAACATTTTTATATAAAGTGTCTACCATATATAAAAAATTTAAGACTTTCAGACAATAAAAAATGTATTAATCTGGGAAACTGATTTTCTGCCAGCATTTATTTTCAGTCTATTCCTGACTCTTACCAAATTTTAGAGCCTGCTTGAAAGAGGTAAAAGGAGCACCTTGAATGACACACATGAAAACGTTCAAGACATAAGTCTCACTTCACATGCAAATATCAGTTTAACCATTTTAAAATGTTTTTTAGAAGGTGTGTGTGTGTCCATGTGTATTACATTCACATGTTGGACTTAAACCTTTAAATTCACCATACTTTTGGAGGGCTATTTCTCAGAAGCATAGCCAAAGACACTCTGTGGCTATTAATCCTGCTTTATCAACTTCATTGGATTAAAAAAAAAATGTCTAGTATATTAGAAAAGCATGGTCCTGGCTGTGTCTGCATGGGTCATGGGTGCATGGCCTTGGGTATGCATCTGGCCCTAGCTGCCTCCTCTCTGGGCCTCTTCTTCTTCTCTGCTCCCAGCCACCAGAAGCTGTAAGCTCTGCTCCGCAATGGCCATCCAGCATGGTATTTCTTCCTTG
Source organism: Myocastor coypus (assembly GCA_004027025.1). Classification (NCBI taxonomy): domain Eukaryota; kingdom Metazoa; phylum Chordata; class Mammalia; order Rodentia; family Myocastoridae; genus Myocastor; species Myocastor coypus. The sequence goes on from PVJA010057033.1 coordinate 1,749, forward strand.
GAGTCAACCGACCATGGAATTTCTCAAAACAGTTAGCTCAGTTAAATTTTCCCTCCTTTAAATTATAGATATTGGATGGTATGTCTCAGCAGCAAGAAATATGACTAAGAGAGAAAACTGGTAGTGAGAAGCAGGGTCCCTGTTGTGGTTGTACCCGAACATGTCATTTTGGAGCATTTGGAACTGGTTTGCTGAAAGAGTTGGAAGAATTTGGGGATTTTAACCACGAAGGACTTAGAATGATATAAGCAGAGCCTCATGGGTAATTCAAGCTAGAATTCAAAGAGTAGTTTACTAACAGGAATGCAAACAGCAAAATCTAGGCTTGGAAGGCTTCTGTTAGGAACTATGACTACACTGATACTTGGATTAGATGCCTTGTGTATTACACTCTGGCAGAAAATTTGTCTGAATTTTGTCTATGTCCTGAAGCTTTTCAGGAGACTGACAGCAAGGGCTATAAACTAATTAATTGGGTAGATGATATTTCAAGACAACCTAACATTCAGGCTGTAGGGTGGATACTACTAGATGCCTTTAGCCACATGTATAGTGAGGATTAGGAGTGCAAGGCAGAGAAGAAAGTTCTGAAAAACTTTTTCTCAAGAGGAATTATGTGCAAAGTTAGGGCTGAATATGTAGTTATGCCATTAAGAAGATTAGCGTCATTAAAAAGAAACCAAGTAAAAAAAAAGTGGCTTGAGGCCATCACAAGACTCAGCTCCACGCACAGCAAGCTCCAGGGTGCAAAAATGTCCATCTTTTCTTTAAGGAGAGTCCCTAGGAGCTCAAAATTTATTTCACCATGCTCAGCCACTTAGGTCTCAGTGGCTTCTGCAGGCACAGTCCAAGTGGGTCTGGCTATCACTTCCTTTGGCAGTATACCTTGCCCTTGTTCACATGATGCTAGCTTTATAAGGCATGCAGAATGTAAGAGTTTTGGAATGAAATGCCTAATACATTAGTAAACCATGTTTCATTATCTGAGCAGCTTCGATCCATCATACCCATCTACCATGATGTCCCTGCCTTAGAACTAGCTGCTGATGGTCAGAATTATTCAAAACTGTGAGCCATATTCAGCCTCTCTTCCAATAAGTTAAGAGTGTTGAACACTGTGTCTTAAATACAAGTTTACTAATACATAAAATCTAGCCTTTTTTTGAACAGCTACTCATTTGTATTGTTTCACAGTTGTTTTTAACAAACTCAAAAACCAGTAAACTTGTTTTTACTCTATAGAGGAAAACGACATCTTTCTTCAGTGCTACATACTGTGCACTTCTTGAAATTCTGATTTGGTCAAGAAAAATCCTTAATTCTTAACTGGACTGTAGCAGTATTTGGTGTGGTAATGAAACACTTAGGCCCTCTCCTGAAACTGGTGTCTACTACTACTACCATGCATTTTGCTACAGCAAAATGAATAAGAGATGTCAGCAGTCATAAGTAGAGCAAATTGTTTATGTCATCCCTAAAGGAGAGATACACACAAGTGTGGTTGAGCCTGAATATCCAATGCAGTGACTAACACCAATCTGGAAGATAAGTAAATAGGTAGTAAACTACTTTAGCTCCACCCTGCCAACTTTATGGAAGGAATCTTTTAAATCCATCAGAACACTGTTTCCAATACAACTTCATGGAGGCAGGGATTGCTCAATTCATTGGTTAGTTACTTTATTTTGCTCTTTTTGTGTGTGTTAATGTATTTCTAGGTCCCAGAATAGTACTTGGCATGTGACATAATAGATGTTCAATAAATAATCATTGAGTGTAATAAATGACTCAAAGGTAGTCTCAGAACTGTTTGAAACACAGCACTCTAAGGCAAGCCCGATGAAATCTGTTTGACATCCTTAGAATCTAAGTTCTTACAAGTTAATCTTATTTTAAGGAGACAGAATATGGAAGGGATCAATTGTTAGCTCAGGAAGCAGAGGGAGTCTATCTGCTGGCCCTGCTGGCCCCCACATTATAGCTTTAGAGATGATCTGCTTTGAGGGATATACCATAAAGTTGATAGTTATAATGTAAGGCTTGATATAAATTGAAACTATGCAAGTATAAACAGTATATTAGTTACTGAACGCTGCCACAGCAAATTACCACCAATTTAATAGAGCTTAAAGCAAGAACAATGTATGTGGTCCTGGTTCTTGAGACTAGGAATCTAAAATTAAGGCATTGACAGTACCACATTCCCTCTGAAGCCTCCAGAATACAATGACTCCTTGCAGTTTCTAGTGTTTAGAGATCCCAGGCATTCTTGGTTTTGTAGCAACGTAGCTCCAGCCTCTGTTTCTGAGGTCACATGACCTTCCTTCTTACATATCTATGTGTTCACATCACTTTATCCTTATAGTACATCCCAAACCAGTATGTCCTCATCTTCCTTGATGACATTGTAAGATTCCTATTTTTAAATAAGGTTGCATGTTCCTAGGAAGCAGGGGTTGAAATTAAGGACACCCACTCCAGTCGCTGTCCTTGTGGATTTAAGAGCTAAGAGGGAAGCCATAGATGAATAAACAGGAAATGACAACTAGATGATGATGTATTTTCACAGGAAAAGAATGCAATGAGGAAAACTAAAAAGCTAAAATGAGTTCCTAATAAGATTGTCTTGAAAGCTAGAACTTTATTCAAGGCCAGATAGAAGTGTGACTGTAAATCTTATCACAGAATAAGAAATAGGAAGTAGGTAGGTTGTCAGGTACAACTGCTCCAGAAAGTCATTGAGAATTCAGATTTTTTTTTTTTTTTTTTTTGGTTTTCCATTGTGGTGGTTGTCATAGAACATAGCTTCCATATCAGACCTCAAGTCTGCAATGCAAATAAGAGGAAAAGGAGAAGAAAGAGACTTGTGAACAGTCTGACTTTACATCTGGAATCTGATGCTGTCTCAGAGCGCGCTGACTTGTACTTACAGTTCATAAGAGGGAATTGCATCTATAGATGGGGGGATTATTGACTGAAGCTATATGAGTAAAGCAACAAAGAAATAAGGCATTGGCTATAGCTGGCTAATTCTGCCACAGACAGTGCATGGTTGGAATGCCAAAACTGGGAACCAGAGGGTAAGTAAGAATCATCCCAGTACAGAGGGTTGGGCAAGGTGGCTCCCAGGTAGAAGACGAAGGAGGAAGATTCAGAGGTAAGAAGGAACCACTTAAGGAATTATAACTTTCTATACGGCTGAGTAACAGAGTATGAAGTAAGGAAGAAGGTGGAAGCCAAATCGTAAAAGGCCCCCCATTCTTGGTATATATTAGTTATTATCTTTTTAGTATACAAGTATGCCCTGCAAAGTTGCAATTTGGATTTAGCCTCAATCATAGCTTTTTTTTTTTTTTTTTTATTGTATGTATTTGGTACAGGATCTTGCCAAGCATCTTGTACTTGTAGTGATCCTTCTGTTTTAGCCTCCCCAACACTGGGATTACAGGCTTGTGCCACCACTCCTGGTCTTGAGAGCCAGCTTGGTGCACCCAGGAAGAGGTCTAGCATGGCATGTGGTACCAGATTTCAAATCCCCATCCTTGTGCTTGCCTAGGTAGGTGCTTAGTCCACTGACCTATCTCTGCAGCCCTGTTTGCAGATTTTTACTTAGAACATAACTAACAATTGTTCATAGAAACCCCTTGAGTTTCTCCGGAACTGCAAAGATCCTTTGCAATTGAGTTTCCGGCCGGAAGTTTGCAGGTAGCCAATCTGAAAGCGTTATTCAATTCTTCTTGCTGCTGATTGGCTGATGCTCTGTAACTTGTCCCTGACTGACACACCAGACTTCCCGCATCATGACAGGTTGCTGTACCACTGTAGCTGTCTCCAGGGTTCTGGTGTTTGTCCTTAGAAAATAAGGCCATTAAATAGGTATGTATAGGCTTTTTCTGACCATATCTGAAATTTGTGGGCTTTTCACAACTTGCAGGTGCTCTGAGAATATAGTCCCTGTGGATTTCAGGGGTCCACTGTGATTAGAAAAAAACTCAGGCAGTTTGAAGCCGACAATGTAAATATTAAAATGTTCTTGGGTGGTTCATAGAATTTTCTAGGACTGAAAAACTACATAGGGCTGCACTACCAGGAGCAAGTTACATATTATAATACAGAGCCGTGGCCACGGGCTGCTCTGCCTCAAAGCTGAGCATGGATTCACCATAGCGCTGCCAGCATTGGGCTGAGGCTGAGGTGACCCCCAAGGCTGAAATAGGGATGTGAATTCATCACATTGTAGAGTAATTTTGCCGGTTCCCTGATTCTAGTTGTGGAGACTCTTCAGAACATGTCAGAAAGAGGCCTGGAAAGGGTTTGCTCGGTAGAGATTTTAGGACGTGCTCAAGAGCGAGGTGCATTCAGCCAAGGAAATGGGGTGTAGCATAGCTTGGAACTAGCCATGTGCTGGGCGACGTCTGTGGAACTGGATGACCTAGAGTCCTGCTTTCAGTCCAGCAAGCAGGGGCGGCCCACCCAGGCTAAGGCAATCTTCATGTTTTGGCTGCTGGCAGAATTTATAGGTGAAAAGTTGGACTATGGTAGAAAGCTGTGATCTTGGTTTGGTGGGCAGTAGACCATGGCCAACCACAGTAAGATGATGGTCCTCAGTACAGGTGAACACGGTGTATACACATGAAAAAAGGGACCATTTGTAAATAAAAAAGCCAAAGCCTTTTGCAGACTTCTTGTGTTCTGGGAGAAGACAACATAATAAAAATAAACTGGGCCTATGTCCTGAGGCTGCAGTCTTCATTTTTTAAATTATAACTTTACTTTTCTTCTTTCTGCCTAGTTTTTATTTCTTCTATCCTACCTCTCTCTTACTAAAATCTTCTCTAGACCTAGGAGGCTTTCAATGCTGGACAGCCAGAGGCGATCACAGTGGACAGGCTCAACCAGAGGACAGAGGGCATCCAGGAAGGCCTTTGATTTGGGAAGTGTTATGGTTTATATTTAGAGGCCCCCTCCAAACTTCATGCGCTTATAGGCAGGACTTTCAGGTGGTTGGGTCATGAGACTGCTACTCTTAGCTGTGGATTCTTCCACTGCTGAGGTTGTATAGCTAACCATGATGCTGGGAGATAAAGCCTGGCCAGAGGAGGCAGGTCATGGGTGAAATCTATCTCCTCCTTGCTCTTCCCTTCAGCCACTCTACTTCTTACACCATATCACAGGCATTTTCTCCTCTACCATGCTCTTCTCCCGTGCTGCCCTCTCTTGGAGCCAGTGGACCATGGACTAAAACCACTACAAACCAGGTGCCGAACTAAACCTCTCCTCCTTTAATCTGTGGGTCTGAGGCATTGTATGGCTTCCCAGCAATAAAGCAAGAAACTAAGGCAGAAAGAGTGTTACGGTTTGAATGTAAATGTGAAAATTCAGGTTGAAATTGAATACCCATTATGAGACATTAGGGGTGTGGCCTGAAGAGGAGATCGTGCCATCAGGAATAGAGTAACTAACTGTCCATAGATAGATGGGTTATGTAGGAAGTGCTTCTTTTAAAGAAAAACCAACAAACCAACCAACAAAAAAACACTCTTCACAGCTGTCCTGATAGCTCAGCAGACTAAAGTGCCCGCTTAGGTAGAGCACAGTGGCTGGGGTTCAGTGCCTGGTGGCCTGTGCCAGCCCTGTACCTGGGGCATGGTGAGACTGCAACTGAGACTGGGCATGCTGGTGTGTGCCTGTAATTCCAGTGCTTGGGAGGCTGAAAACAGGAGGATCGCTGTGAGTCTGGCCTGTATAGTGAGACCCTGTCTACATATATACATATATAAAAATACATACATGAAAAGTAACAGAAAAACAACAATCTGTCCATCTTTTCCACTGCCCTCAACGTGCCCTGCGATGCCCTGAAACCCTCCAGGCTTCCTTCCCATATATAAAAAGGCACTGAGCTATGTGATCCTTTCACTGTGGACTTTGTTTCCAGAAATGTGAAAAATAAACTTCTTTTCTTTATAGATTATCGAGTCCCAGGTTTTCTGGTCTGGCCGATGCATTTGATTACAAGATGTGATGGTTAATGATGAGGCCGACTTGAATGAGCAGCTCCTGGCAGGATGGTGTAGCACAGGACTAAATGCATCTGCATGACAGGCTTACCGAGAACAGCAGGCTCGTCCCGGTGTGGGTGACACCAACCAACCAGCGTGTAGATGGAATGAAATAAAAGAGAAAAGATGGGTTTCCCTTTTGCTTCTTCAGTGCAGCTCTGGTCTTTGCCACCACCTTCGGACATCTGTCTACAGGCTTCCACCCCAGACCTTCAGCTTCCTGGAAAAGCGGCCTCTGCTGCTGGTGTCTATGTCCCCTTCACAGGCGCCACCTGTGGGAAACCAGCGACTTCTCCTCCTCCGGGCCTCTGCCACTCAGGCACCATTTGTGAGGGCCTAGTTCCGCTACTAATTTGCTGCCTAACTGAACAAGAATGATGACAAGGAGACACAGTCAATTTAGCAAGTGGGCAGCCAGGGAGCTCTTGCCTCTAACGCAGAGGAGCCCCGAGCCTCTTGCTCCTCCCATTTGATTCCCCATTTATTCTCCTCAGGCACAAGAATTAAAGTAACACGAGGTTCTTCTGCCTTCCAATATCCGTTTAGTACCTGCTCAGGCAAACAAGTTCATCTCAGCAATATAAACCTTACCCTAGAACCTGCAACTACCCTCACCCACACGATGTCTTTCTCCTTTCTCCTTTGCGCTCAAGGAGGAAGACAATTAAGCCTCCCTTCGGCTCTAGTCTCCTACAGAGAGCATTCTCCAGTAATCTGCAGGGCTTTCTTTACCTTTTGACAGGTTCCTTCAGGTCTCCAGGATGCAGATGTCCGTTTTGCATTCTTTCACACCAGACTGTGCAGGCAGCCATCGGAAGGTAAGCCTACCGTGTCCAGACTTATCACGCACATCCTATAACTTGATACATATGTATTCTGCTTTCCTAGTGAACCCTAAGTGATATCCTCAGGGAGCACCCTTGAATAGAGAGATAGTAGTAATATTGAGACAAATAAAAGTCCTTTGGCTTATACTCAACTGGCTGAGGGAATGAGACAGATAACTATAATATGTAGCCCCTTGGGCTGGGCTTTAAAAATAAATGAATAAAGCTTTTGTTGGGTGAAAAGGAAAGTCGGAGCCTTGGCTGTCCCCTTGCTCTTTGGCCGGTGCCCCTGGCCCCAAGCAGCTGGCATATAACCGAGGGCAGCAGGCCAGTGCTCCATTTTTTTTTGTCCCCCTACAGAGAGTGAGGCTGGAGGGTAGCTTGCCAGGGACAACCCTGTGTGGTTGTCCTTGCAGCATGTCTTCTGGGGGAGGAATGAAGAGCCAGACCGAGCGTGCTGGTGGGCACACACCTGGGTCAGGCCTCCCTGCCTCGCCTGTGGTGACATCCTCATCCAGAAGGAATTAACAAGGATTTATTGCCATGGCACTTTCCTCCTTGTGTACCTGAGGAACTAAAGTCTCTAAATCCCACTATGAAGTCTCTAAATCCCACTGAGATTAAGTCCTAGCTCTGGTTTCAGGGAGTCATAAATAATAAAAATCTCTGGCTAGTCTCCTTGCCAGTGCACATCAAATTATGAGGAAGTTACCTGAGCGTTGGCTTTTCAACCACGTTGAGTCTTGGCTGTGTTTCCTGTCAAATAACCTGGCCTGTGAGGTAGATCAGACGGGCTGATGGCCCCAAGCACCACCCCATAGAGGAGCCCTCACAGTAAAAGCTTTCAGTAAGGTCAGGGTCCCCTACTGAGCACATGACTTCTGTGGTCAATTCTCTCTTCCTGCCTGGGACATGCAGGGAATCTGGAGATTCCTATAACCTCCAGTGAAGAGTTTGGGATTGGCAAAAGTTTGATGAAGGAAGACAAGGTTATATGAGAGATTCAAAATGTCTGGTCGGCCTGCAAGGGTAGGCGGCATCCCTTGCTTTTGAACTGTCACATTGAGCAGGCTGCAATGCAAGGGCCAACAGAGCTGAGAATAAAACGGGCAGTGACACAACAGAAAGAGGTGAGGAGGCCGTGCACAAGAAGAGGATCTGCTCCACTCGTGCTGCTACAGGGACAAATTTGCCTGGGTTCTATTGATTCCTCTTGAGCAGTAAAAGGAACCTGTTCCACAGACGTCATTTAGGGTCTTTTTTTTTTTTTTTTTTTTTTTTTTTTTTTTTTTTTTTTTTTTTTTTTTTTTTTTTTTTTTTTTTTTAGTAATTACACATTAAGTAGAGATCATTTGTATCAGAAGAAATGGAAATGCCACTGACAGGCAAATCTTTTCCCTGCAGAGTGAGGACTTCGTAAAGAAAATCAATTCTGCCATGAAAAATAAAGAAAGCTTGAGGATAGGGTGAGGAAATGTAAGATGCAAATACATTTTCCATTAAAATTTAATTTTAATTTTTATTGATTGGTCCTCCACATCTAGGGCTTGCTAATTATTTTTAGATGGCGCCACCCCCATTAAGGCCTGTTTACGTGACTTCCCTATTCATTGACAATACTAACTTGAAAAAGTATCACTGTGTCCGTGATGCTACGTTCACCACTTATCAATTCCCCCAGTAAGGCTACTAATGGGCTGGGGTGGGGGAGGGGGCTCATCCGGGAAAGTGTTCAGTCAGAGCCACAGAGGGGAATTAGTCCTGAAAAGCCAGGACAGAGCCGCCTCATTTCTTGGCCTGTGCTTTTGAATCGAAACACAAGAAATGGTTTTCATGTAAACTCCAAAGAAAATCATACCTGCATTTCAAAAACAGCCAGTGCTTTGGCTAACCCCTTCTGTGTACCTCTCTGGGGCAGGGAGTCATCTGTGATAAGCTTCACACTCTTTTTTTTTTTTTT
>PVJA010057034.1:0-10593 GCA_004027025.1 Myocastor coypus
AAAAAAAAAAAAAAAAAAAAAAAAAAAAAAAAAAAAAAAAAAACAAAGCCAGTCTGGGCCACATAGCAAAACCTTACCTCAACAAACAGAAAACAAAAAGAGACCAAGAGAGACCACTTAGTCAATAAAGTCACTTAATTAAATATAATTGTGGCCAGGCATGGTGGTGCATGCCTGTAATCCCAGCACTTGGGAGGCTAAGGCAGGAGGATTGATGCGAGTTTGAGACCAGCCTGGGCTACAGAAGTGAGCTCAGGACCAGCCTCAACTGCATAGTGAGACCCTGTCTCAAAAAGACAAAAACAAAAAACAAAGCCAGTCTGGGCCACATAGCAAAACCTTACCTCAACAAACAGAAAACAAAAAGAGACCAAGAGAGACCACTTAGTCAATAAAGTCACTTAATTAAATATAATTGTGGCCAGGCATGGTGGTGCATGCCTGTAATCCCAGCACTTGGGAGGCTAAGGCAGGAGGATCAGTGTGAGTTCAAGACCAGCTTGGGCTACAAAGTGAGCTCAAGGCCAGCCTGAACTGCACAGGGAGATCCTGTCTCAAAAAGACAAAATAATAATAATAATAATAATAATAATAATAATAATAATAATAATAATAAAGGCCTGAACTGCATAGCAAGACCCTGTCTCAAAAAGGCAAAAAAAAAAAGAAGACAAGAGCAACCATGCACATCATGTATTCTAGGTCAAAGCAGGAGGAAAAAGTGGCCCGAGTTGTATCTGTAACAAATCATCTAGGGTCCTACAAACCAGACATTGATTAAAGTCATCTGGGTGAAGCCTGGTCTTAGCATTAGCCAAGAATGTATCCCTGGAAAGCCTGCCAGGCCTGACTTTGCCCTTAACAATAGAATCTGGGTTTGAAGGGCATAAACCTCATGGAAGACCAAATGTCAGAAAATCTTTGGGGAGCTGGGTGTGGTGGCTCATGCCTGTAAGCCCAGCAATCGGGAGGCTGAGGCAGGAGGATCGATGTGAGTTCGAGACCAGCCTGGGCTACAAAAGTGAGCTTAAGGCCAGCCTGAACTGCATAGTGAGACCCTGTCTCAAAAAGCAAAAAAAAAATATATTGCACGAATGTTAACTTCCTCATCTTTTTTATCACTGGATTTTAGTTATACAAGGTACCAGCATTTGGGGAATAGCTGAATGAAATGCATACAGAAACTGCTTCTATTACACAAACCTTACAAATCTGAAGCCCGGCGTGGTGGCGCACGCCTGTAATCCTAGCACTCAGGAGGCTGAGGCAGGAGGATTGGTGAGAGTTCAAGACCAGCCTGAACTGTACAGCGAGACCCTGTCTCAAAAAGACAAAAAAAAAAAAAAAAAAAAAAAAAAAAAAAAAAAATCTGAAATGATTTCAACCCAGCACTTGGGAGATGGAGGGGCGAGGATCATGCTGAGTTCAACTCTAGCCTAGGATACATAGTGAGTCCAGGCCAGCTTGAAGTACATGGTGAGACTCTGTCTTTATTTATTTATTTATTTATTTTAAATTTTTTAATTTAATTTTATTTTTTCTTGTTTCAGAATCTTTGTTTATTCACTCATTTTTATGGCCGGCTCAGCCCACCTCGAGGGCAGGGCTGGCGCAGCATGTGGTGCTGGGGATCGAACCGCGGTCCCTGAAGCCGCCCAAGCTTTCCCAAGCAGGCACTTTAGACCGCTGAGCCATCCCACCGGGCCCCGAGACTCTGTCTTTAAAAAGAAAAAAAAAAAAAAAAAGAAAATCAAAATACAGTATTTACATGGTGAAATCCAGAAGGGGAAGTCTCTCAAGAGAACAGAACAAGCATCTGAGCCTGGGCAGGATGTCCTGTTGGAGTCAGGGCAGTAGGTGGGGTCAGCCTCCAGGCCCCACATTCCTGGGTTCAGCTGCCTGTGGGGAATGCAGTGGAGGGGGGTGGGCAGGAGACCTGGGCTTAACAGACTATCGGGAAACCTGGCTGAGAACTCTATGTTTGCTGCCTCTCCCTTAGGCCCTGTCTGTGGCTCCCTGGCAGAAAAACGGACATGGCTGTTAGGTGACATGTAGCTGTTTCTTTTAGCATTGGTGACACTGCAGGGGGTGCCCAGCTTAGGAGCCCATGGGCCAGGATGGACATGCTCAACATCTGTGTCTACTGGGCTCCAAAGACAAAGGAAGTGGCGAGACCAGGTGGTGGGCGAGGCCTGGGAGGAGATGGCGCTGCTCCTGGCAGGGAGAAGTTAGGAGATGGAAACTTCAGTTGCAGGGGACGTGGAGGCAACAGGAGACTGCAGAGGACCTCCTGCCCACCCCTACCCCCCCACAAGGATCCCCAAATCTACAATAGTAGAGGGCTGGATACTTCTTGAGAGCCATGTCAGTGAATGGGCGCAGAGTGCCTACTGGGTAGAAGGGTAGTGGTCTCTATTTACACAGATGAGAAATCATCTAGTGTGGGCACAAGTATGTGTGGGCACTGGGGAGACCATTCTTTTTTTTTTTTTTTTTTTTTGTCTTTTTGAGACAGGGTCTCGCTATGCAGTTCAGACTGGCCTTGAGCTCACTTTTGTAGCCCAGGCTGGTCTCGAACTCACACCGATCCTCCTGCCTCAGCCTCCCGAGTGCTGGGATTACAGGTGTGCGCCACCACACCCGGCTTAGGGAGACCATTCTGAGACTTAATCATGTGACAGTCCCGTGCTCAGTGACAAAGGAGAAGACATATGAGTCTTGTGGTCACATTGCTGCAAATATGCAAATAGGCTAGATCTCCCAACCCCCATCAGGCACCAAAGAGAGCAAGTGAGGCCAGGAAGCTTCCCAGAAAGGGGCCACTGACCTTGGCCCTAGAAGGTTAGTAAGTTTTCCAGGAAGACAAAACAGGAAAGAGCAACTGGACAGAGGGCGGCATGTGCATGGGTCAGACGGTGACTTTGGCATGAGCAGTGGTCAAGCTAGTGTGGCCAAAGCCAAGGATAGAGCTGCCCATAAAGGAGGGGCTGTGAGGTCAAGGCCCCCTTCCTTCCTTCCTTCCTTCCTTCCTTCCTTCCTTCTTTCTTTCTTTCTTTCTCTCTTTCTTTCTGACATGGTCTCACTATGTAGCACAGGCTGGCTTTGCACTTGCAGTGACCCTCTTGCCTCAGCCTCCTGAAAATGGGTTGCAGACATTGCCCACCGTGCCCAGTTCCCATTTTAACCTTTTTTTTTTTTTTTTTTTTGAAGCCTTTGGTGCTAAATATGCTGACACCGTGCAAACTTACCACCATCCATCTGCAGAGCTCTAACTGCAAATCTCAAATGGAATTCTGTACCTGCCCCTCATTCGCTTTTATGTATTTGATACAGGGTCTCACTACACAGCTCAGACATGTAGTGATCTTCCTGTTTTCAGCCTCCCCAGCACTGAGATTACAGGCATGTGCCGCCATGCCCGGTCTTCGTGGCCAGCTCAGCACATCTGATGGCAGGGCCAGTGTGGCACTTGCTTTTAAGGGCCTGTCTGGAGCCCCTGCTCTCTGCCCAGGAATGATAGAAAGACTTTTTCATTAATACATATTTGTAGAACACAATGATGACATTCATTGTGGGGAATTGATACCTGCACATACATTACACATCTTAATTCTTTTTCTGTCTACTTCTCCTACCTACCTCTCCCCTCTCTTCCTCCCTCCCTCCCCTCATCCCTCCCTCTCTTCCTCTCTTTCTCCCTCTCTGTTACCCATTTTCAAAAGTTCTTTTCTTGGGGGGCCGGTGAGAGGGTTCAGCAATCTAAAGCGCCTGCTTAGGAAAGCTTAGGCAACTGCAGAGACTTCAGTTTGATCCCTGGCACCACCACCACATGCTGCGCCTTCTCTGTGACAAAAAAAAAAAAAAAAGTTTCTTTCTTTCTTTCTTTCTTAGGTATACAGGGATTCTTCAGTTGGAAATATATATATATATATATATATATATATATATATATATATATCACTACACCTTTATTTTATTTATTTTTTTAACTTTATTTTTTTATTATGTTATGGCTGGCTCAGCTTGCCCTGGGGGTGGGGCTGGCACAGCATGTGGTGCCAGGGTATCAAACCAAGGTCCCTGTGGTTGTGTAAGCTTGCCTAAGCAGGCACTTTAGACTACTGAGCTATCTCGCCAGCCCAGTTAGATTGATTTGTTTATTTTTTGAGATAGGGTCTCCCTACGCAGTTCAGGCTGGCCTTAAGCTCACTTTTATAGCCCAGGTTGGTCTCAAACTCACACTGATTCTCCTGCCTCAGCCTCCCAAGTGCTGGGATTACAGGTGGGTACCACCACACCCAGCTCACTATGTAGTTTAGCCTGGCCTTGAACTCACTGTGTAGCCCAGGCTGGCTCGAATTCCTGGTGATCCTTCTGCCTCAGGGTCTTGAGTGCTGGGATTACAGGTACAAGCTACCATGCTCAGCAGCCTGAAACCTTTTTATTTTTTATTTTTTAGTGGAACTGGGGATTGAACTGAGGCCCTTGCACTTGCCAGGCAAGTGCCTATTCTACTGAACTATCTTCCCAGCCCCCTGAATCCTTTTTATAGTGACTGGATCCAAATGCTATAGCATGTAAAGTTAATTTACACCACAGAAGTACCAACTAGAATATATTCACCCTGTTTCCTATCATCCATCCTTTATTTTTCTCTTTTCTTACTTTCTTTCTTTCTTTCTTTTGAGACAAGGTCTCACTATGCAGTTCAGGCTGGCCTTGAACTCACTTTTGTAGCCTAGGCTGGTCTCAAACTCACAGCAATCCTCCTGCCTCAGCCTCCCAAGTATTTTTCTCTTTATTTATACTTTGTATTTATACTTTATATTTTTTCCCTCAGAAACCAGCCAGATATGGTGGTGCACATCTGTAATCCCAAAACTCAGGAGGGGGACTCCGAAGGATTGACACAGTGCAAGGGCAAAGAATAAAAAACACAACCAAGGAGATATCTCAGTGGCATGAGTGCCTACCTGGCAAACGCAAGGTCTTAAGTTTGATCCCAGTTAAAAGTAATAATAATAAAATTAAAGAAAAATGGGGGCTGATGTTGGTGAGATATATCAGTGGTCTAAAGAGCCTGTCGACAAGCTTAGGCAGACTCAGGGGACCTCGGTTTGATCCCAGCACCACACATGCCATGCCAGTCCTGCCCTTAAGGCAGGCTGAGTCAGCCAATAAAAAAAAAAAAAAAAAAAAAAAAAAAAAAAAAGGGCTGGCAAGATAGCTCAGTGGGCTAAGCACCTGATTTGGAAGTGCCTGCTTTGGCAAGTGCAGGGACCAGGGTTCGATCCCCATTCCCACATGTTGCACTGGCCTGCTCCCGGGGTGCACTGAGCCAGTGACTGAGTCTGGGCCTAGTGGCACAGGTCTGTAATCCCAGCATTGGGGAGGTTGAAAACAGGAGGATCACTAAGAGTCTGAGCTGTATAGTGAGACCCTGTACCAAATACATAAAAAATGAAAATGAATAAATGAATAAATAGATAAAACAATGCTACCTTTTGTGTCTGCCATCACCAATTCTCTGTTTAGGATAGAAATGGCCTAGAACCTACTTTCTAGGAGGAGACACCAGAACCGGCACCTCAAAGTCCAAGTATATGGTGGCGTATGAACTGTACTGTAAGACTCTGTCTCAAACTTCCCCTTACTATAAAAAAATAGAACCTGCTTAGACAGAGTGCAATGGCCAGGATTGGTTCCCTAGCATGCAGGGCCAGCTCTGTCCCTGGGGTGTGCTGAGATTGTGATTGAGACTGGATGTGGTGGTGCACCTATAATCCCAGTACTTGGGAGGCTGAAAGCAGGAAAATCACTCCAAGCCCAATCTATGTAGTGAGACCCTGTAGACCCTGTGCCAAATACATAATAAATAAGTAAATAAATAAAGAGACACAGACTTCTGAGACAGACGGATAGCCATACCATCAAGTGAGAATAGCAATGTAAGAGGGCTATTTTGGTTGAGCCCTTTCTATAGGCCACACAGTGCTTTCCATTGTATTAACTAAGTCCTTTATTAATTAATTAATTAATTAATTAATTAATTAATTTATTTATATTATGGTTGGCTCAGCCTGCCCTGGGGCTGGGGCTGGTATAGCCTGTAGTGCTGGGGATTGAACCACGGTACCTGAGGTTGCCTAAACTTGCCTAAGCAGGCTCTTTAAACTACTGAGCTAGCTGGGCGTGGTGGCTCACGCCTATAATCCCAGCACTTGAGAGGCTGAGGCAGGAGGATTGGTGCAAGTTCGAGACCAGCCTGGGCTACAAAAGTGAGCTCAAGGCCAGCCTCAACTGCATAGTGAGACCCTGTCTTAAAAAGACAAAAAATAAAAACAAAACAACAACAATAAAAAAAACCACTGAGCTATCTCACCAGCCCAACTAAGTCCTCTAGAGGTAGACTAACTGCTGTTGGGTGGTGTGCAGGCGTTTTACTGGGTGACCCCAAGTGGTGACGAGCACAGAAGGCCATGCATGGAGTCGAGGCGACCTGGATGCCTGTCCCGGGACGGCCAGCGGTGTGGTCCTCCAGCTGGTTTAGAGTAGGGATTGGTTTACCCCTGTGGGTTGCCTTACAGCTTCTGCAGGAGCCCACACCTGTCACCTCTGCTCTTCTACCTGACCCTTAGCCCACTCCAGTCCTAAATGACTTTGGCTCAACTTTTTCCAAGAAAGGGGCATCACAATGTCCTGGTCATTGGTCTCTGACTTCAGAATGGCACATGGGTATACTCTGGTAGTTTATTTTAAGAGACAGATTAACACATACCTTGTGTTTTATTATATATATTATTATATATTATTTATTATTATATATATTATATATTTATATATATTTATATTATATAATATATATAATATATATTATATATATTTATATTATATATTATATTATATATATTTATTATATATTATTGATTATTATTATATATATTTATTATTTTGGGGTTGAGTGAGCTGGAGAGCACATATTTCTGTTATTCCTATTTTTCTATCTTTCTTTTTTTGAGACAGGGTCTCGCTATGCAGTTGAGGCTGGCCTTGAGCTCACTTTTGTAGCCCAGGCTGGTCTCGAACTCGCATCAATCCTCCTGCCTCAGCCTCCCGAGTGCTGGGATTACAGGCATGCGCCACCATGCCCTGCTTCTATCTTTTTTTTGAGATAGGGTCTTGTACCATAATTTAAACTGGATTTGAATTCACTATGTAGTCCAGGCTGGCCTCAAATTTGTAGCAATCCTGCCTCTGCCTCCTGAGTGCTGAGATTACAGGCACGCGCCACCATGTCTGGCTCATTAATCTTATTTTATTTTATTTTTTAAATTTTTATTTATTTATTTATTTTTTTGTGGGACTGGGGTTCAAACTCACGACCTTGCACTTGCCCAGCAAGCACTTGTGCCTCGGAGTCATCTCCCCAGCTCCCTATTAATCCTATTTTAGAGACTCAAGATGGAGCTGGAATTAGCTTAAAGTAGAGGGTGGAAGTTGAATGAAAACCCAGGATTCCACAGTCTGCTTCTGGGCCTTGGTGCAGCATGAACAAACACACACACACACACACACACACACACACACACACACACACACACACACACGAAGACCCAGTGCTGCACTCAGCATCCCTGTGCTAGGAGGCACAGGGCCCTAGTAAGGAAGGGGACAAAGGGTGTGAGCTCTTGGGCTCCTGGAGGAGAATTTCTCTTTTTTTCCCCCTGGGTGTGGGCTTGAGGGTGGTTGAAGAGCCCAGGGATAAATTACTGCCTGCCCCGCCCCCACAAAACTTTTTAAAAATTATGTTTGTTTGTCTTTTACAGGGTCTTGCTATGTAGCTCAGTCTGGCTTTGAGCTCACTTTGTAGCCCAGGCTGGTCTTGCACTTACAATGATCCTCCTACCTCAGCCTCCTGAGTGCTGGGATTACCAGTGTGCACCACCCTGCCCGGCTCTCAAGCAGCTTTCACTTGCCATGTGATTTTCCTTTTTTCTTTGGTACTGAGGACTGAAATCGGGATCTTGGCATCAAGGTACATCTCTAGACTTTTCTTAGAAATTGTTTTTTTATTGGGGATAAAATTTCCCTATATTGCTCAAGCTGGATTCAAACTTGCCACTCTTTTTTTTTTTTTTTTGTAGCCCAGGCTGGTCTCGAACTCACTTTGATCCTCCTGCCTCAGCCTCCCAAGTGCTAGGATTACAGGTGTGCGCCACCACGCCCAGCTGCTCTTCTAACAGGTTTCCCAAACCATGTGTTGTCCTTTTTAAATTATTGCCACCAGTGATTTTGGGGGTGGGGGATAGCTCAGTGGCATAAACACCTGCCTTGTGAGTGCAAGGTCCTGAGTTCAATCCCTGGTACCAGAAAATAAACAAACAAACAAACAAATAAATAAATACATTTGTGACACATAGTAATTACTTTTTTTTTTTTTGCAGTATCAGGATAATTACATTTATTTTATTTGTTTTTATTTACTTATTTATTTATTTTTTTGTCTTTTTGAGACAGGGTCTCACTATGCAGTTCAGGCTGGCCTTGAGCTCACTTTTATAGCCCAGGCTGGTCTTGAACTCACACTGATCCTCCTGCCTCAGCCTCCCGAGTGCTGGGATTACAGGGGTGCGCCACCACACCCAGGTTACATTTATTTTAGGAAACTGGTCTGGTACATACACATATTCCATCTTGATCATTTTTACCTCTTCCCTCTCCTTGCCCTCCTTTTTTTTTGTCTTTTTGAGACAGGGTCTCGCTATGCAGTTGTGGCTGGCCTTGAGCTCACTTTTGTAGCCCAGGCTGGTCTCGAACTCGCACCAATCCTCCTGCCTCAGCCTCCCGAGTGCTGGGATTACAGGCGTGAGCCACCACGCCCGGCTTCCTTGCCCTCCTTTTGTTCTTTCCCAGGTCCCCTTCTCATCTGCACAGAAGCCGTATGTTTTCTATTTTTTTATTTTTACTTTATCTTTTGAGACAGTCTCACTGTGCAGTTCAGGCTGGCCTTGAGCTCCCTCCTTTTCTAGCCCAGGATGGTCTCAGACTCACAATGATCCTCCTGCCCCAGCCTCTGGAGTGCTGGGGTTACAGACATGTGCCACCATGCTCAGCGAAAGTTTTCTTTCTTTCTTTCTCTTTTTCTCCCTTTCTCTCTGTCTGTCTGTCTGTCTTTTTGAGACAGGGTTTCATTATATGCAGTTCACCATGCCCAGCTTAAAAATCTACTTTTTTTTTTTTTCCTTTTTGTCTTTTTTGAGAGAGGGTCTCACTATGCAGTTCAGACTGGCCTTGAGCTCACTTTTATAGCCCAGGCTGGTCTCGAACTCACATTGATCCTCCTGCCTCAGCCTCCTAAGTGCTGGGATTACAGGCATGTGCCACCACGCCTGGCTTAAAAAAATCTGCTTTCTTATCACACCATGTGAGACCCTAAAGAGACATCTGTCTACTGTGTTTATGGTCTGGCTCTCCCCAGTGTGCTTACCTGAAAGCAAGGACCAAGGGGTGACCTTCTATGCCTGATTTCCTAGTGCTTGGGTCTGGGTCTGGCCAGACAGGGGAGGTGGGCAGAAAGTGGAAGAGTCCAGGCACCCATCCTGCCAGCCAGTGAGTACTTTCCGAGCGCAGATGATGGCTTTGAGGCCTGGTGTGGTGGTGAATGCCTGTTATCCCAGCACTTAGGAGGCTGAGGCAGGAAGAGACCAGCCTAGGCTACAGAGCAAATTCAAGACCAACCTGAACTACATAGCAAGATACAGTTTAGAAAACCAAACAGTCAGTTGACCAAACAAATACTCATCTTGATTTTTTTTTTTTTTTTTTTTTTTGAGACAGGGTCTCACTGTGCAGTTCAGGCTGGCTTTGAGCTCACTTTTGTAGCCCAGGCTGGTCTCGAACTCACAACGATCCTCCTGCCTCAGCCTCCCAAGTGCTGGGATAACAGGCATGAGCCACCACGCCTGCCTCTCATCTTGATCTTGATCTTGATCTTGATCTATCGGAAGGATCTTTTGTGAGGCCTGGCAGGGACAGATAAACACAAGGAACATCGATGCCTAGTAGGATGGGGGGAGACTTCATGTAAGGGAAGCACAACAGAAGCACTGGGTGAGGTGGGGAGGTGTGGCAGGCGAGGGTAAAAACAATGAAAAAACCAGGTTGGATTTGTTACGTTTAGGGACCCTCAGTTTCTTTTCTGCAGCAGAGGGTTTAGATTCAGGGTCAGAGTGCCTGGCACAGCCTTCACAGCTATGACAGTGGTACTGTGTGCGCAAGGGCACAGAACGTATCAGAAAGCCCAAGGTCTGCTCGCACTCTAAGCTGAGGCCCCTTCCTGCTTCTGCCAAGTTTCTTATTTATTTATTTATTTATTTATACCATCTGGCTATATAATTCAGGCTTCCCTTGAACTATGTAGCCTAAGGTGGTCTTGAACTTATGGTAATGTTCCTGCCTCAGCCTTCCTGGTGCTGGAATGACAGGTGTGCACCATCACGGGGGGTGGGGGTGGGCCTGTCCTGCTTCTGGAAGCCCAGCCCTCCTCCCTGCTGGTTGCCTGGTGTATTTTTTTTTTTTTTTTTTTTTTTTTTT
>PVJA010057035.1:0-10595 GCA_004027025.1 Myocastor coypus
GATCCTCCTGCCTCAGCCTCCCAAGTGCTGGGATTACAGGCGTGCGCCACCACGCCCAGCTTGTATTTGGGTTTTTGAGACCAAGTTTCGCCATGCAGCTCAGTCAGGAATGAACTGAGGGCTGGGATTACAAGCATGCACCATGATAGTATTTAAACAAGGAAGTCTGGCTCAAGCCCAGCCTTTCCCAGCCCTCTTAAGGACAGAAAATAGCGAAGGCATGGAAACATGGTAAACACATCTTGGAAAGTCAACTGATGGATTTCCATATGTCATTGATCATTATGTTTGTTTTCTAAGGTTCAGTGACAGATAACTATGACCCTAGTTGTGGTTGAAAACAGCACAAATTTGTCCTCTCTCGGTCTTAGAGGCCAGGGATCTAGGTGTCGGCAGGGCTGCACCATACAGCTCTTGACTCCTGCCTGCCTCTTCCTGTTCCCTAACGCCCTGGCTGATGGCCAAGTGCCTCTAAGCTCCATTTCGAAATGTGCATGGCCTTCTGCTCTGTGACTCTTAACAAGGACACTTGTCATTAGATAATCCAGGATGAGCTCACCTCAAGGTGACTATCTTAGTTCTGTGAGGAAAGACCTCCTCTGCCAAAGGACCAGCACCTTCTCCGGTTCAGGGGTTAAGACATGGACAGGGCCTTTTGGGAACCACCATTTGGCCAGCAATAAACACTGGGGACCTTCTGATGTTCTAAGAAACAGAAAACTCACCTGTAATCCCAGCACTTAGGAGGCCGAGGCAGGAAGAACATTGTGAGTGTGAGACCATCCTGGCTACAAAACGAGCCTGAACTGCACAGTCAGACCACTGGGGAGGAAAATACCCCAAAACCAGAAAACTGACTACACTCTCTTTACTCTAGCTTCAAGTCAGGCTTGATCTAAGACTTAAGAAAAATGAATAAAATGTCCCCAGTATGGGATACAGCCTCAGCCCAGCACCTCCTTTGTGGACTGAGGAGGTTGTCTGCGGTTTCTGGAGCTCCGTGTCTCTTGCCCAAGTTCCCCTTGATGAGAGACGCTCCTCCTTCAAAGATGCACCCTGTGAGGTTTCTCTGTCCCTGGTGGCCTTGAGCATCAGCAGACTCATTATGGGACCAGAGAGACATGCTGCCGGCAGCAGTCAGGACCGTGTCTGGAGCAGAGATGGTGTCATGCCACCCAGGATGTGGGTCCTGATGTGGGAGGACCCCGACTTAAAATAGACAACCAACACAGATTTACATGGCTAAGGCCTTCTCCCAGCCCCCATGGCTAAAGCTCAGCCCCCATGGTCTGCTGCTTCCAGGGCCTTCTTCCTGTCAGCAGACAGCTCTAGGGCCCAGCCTTTGCCCTGGGGCAGCTCCCAGGTCTCCTTTCTGTCCTGGAGCAAGGTCCCTGGTGCTTTCCTCATAGTGATGCCATGATTGCCAAGTGTGGGTGAGCCAAAAATGGAGATCATGTTAAGAGAAGTTACAGCAGCCAGGGACTAAGGAAAGGCATGGATGTAAAAGATAACCGCAGCACAGACGTGAAACCCGCTCCCACCTTCTATGACTTGGTTTAAAAGACACTGTGATGGCTTGGCTGGGCTTGGAGTGTGCCACCGAGGCTCAGGCACCGGAGGCCTGGTCCCCAGTGGCAGTGCTGAGGTGGTAAAACTTTTACAAGATGAAGCCGAAGGAAAGTACCTAGGGCACAGAGCACTACCCTGGGAAGGGATTGCTGCACCTCTCCGGGGCTGGATTTGTTGCTGTGGGGTGTTCTATACACTCACGGTGGCATCTGACACAAGGGCATCGCTAGAGCCCAGCCAGTGCTGGCACCATGCTCCTGGCTCTCATGAGCAGGGAGCTAAAGAGACATCTTTTCTTTACAAATTAGCCAGCAGCAGGTATTTTGCTAGTCACGCAAAATAGACAAGGCACGCTGGCATGCTACTCATGCTTTCATTCCAGCGCTCCAAGGTTCTGGTTGCTAGGCAGAGTTCAGTAAATGTGTTTATGTCCTCCTCATTCGTATCAGTGAGAAGATTCATTCTCTTCTAGGGCACTGGACCCTGGCTGTATTGTCATCAGTCTTGGCAGAGGCGAGTCAAGAATTCTGCTTCCAGAAGTGGTAGCGACTTTAGTGTTTGCCCACATCAAGTTATAATATGTTTTTTTTTTAAATCAAAGAACCAGCCAGGTGTGGTGGTGCACACCTCTAACCCCAGCACTTGAGAGGCTGAGGCAGGAGGAGCGCTGCAAGTTTGAGACCAGCCTAGGCTACAAAGTGAGTTTAAGGGAGCCTGAACTTCATAGTAAGTCCCTATTTCAGAAAAGACCTAAAAACAAAAATCACAGAACCTATTACTATAGGAATAATTATAGAAGTTTCCCATGTCATCCCTTAGTTTAATACAGGGATCCCAGGAGGCTGGGGAGATAGCTCAGGGGCACAAGTGCCTGCCTGGCAAGTGTAAGGTCCTGAGTTCAAGCCCTGATTACACACACACACACACACACACACACACACACAATAATAATAATATAGGGATCCCATTGCTACAAGTGCTTGGGGCAGGGACTGTGCCTCCTTCTGTATCCTGAGCTCTACACACAGTCCAGCACTTGCTTAATGAACAAGTGAATGCAGGAATAAATGATCAAACAAGCACAGCTTTCCTGGTACAGACAAAACTGGGTCAGGTTCTTGGGGATGGTGCTACCCAAGTCACACCAATCAGAGGGACATGACGAAACTTATCAGCCACTGCCATACAAAGCAGAAGCCAACATTTTCTTTCTCATGAGAGGTACGGGACAAAAGGTGTGCTGCTGTCTGTACCTCTGGGACAACAGGATGGGGTGGCTCTTGGGAAGGGGCTGGAAGGGTTGTCCGAATGTTTTGGTTGACCACATTCTTGCACATAGTCCCTCTTGGGGCCAAGCTTGGCCAAGCTTCCAGAGCACAGCAGAATGATTTCACAGCATCAACTGGGAGCATGGGAACCAAATAAGTATGTCTTATTCTGTCATCCTGGGTTGCAGAAATCAAAATGACTTAAGAAGATGGGAGCTGAGGATATAGCGCATTAGTAAGGTGCTTGCCTAGGACACACGAAGCCTTGGGTTCAACCTCCGGTACTAACAAATAATCATAAAAATAAATAGCAGCGAGATGGGTGGGCAGCTGGGGGTTCCTGTTAATGGCTGTTAACAGTACAAAAAAGAGACACTCAGTTCTGACAGAAAAAAACAGCACCTAATCGTTTAAAAAACAAAAAAAGCAAATTCAACCTGAATGTGGGGCAAGAGAGATAGCTCAGTGGAACAAGTGCTTGCCTGGCAAGCACAAGGACCTGAGTTTAATTCCTGGTCCAGCAAAAAGTAAATAATAATAATATAATTTTGGCTGAGTGTGGTGATGCACACCTGTGATCCCAGCACTTGGGAGGCTAAGGCAGGAGGATTTGTGTGAGTTTGAGACCAGCCTGGGCTACAAAAGAGAGCTCAAGGCCAGCCTGAACTACATAGTGAGACCCTGTCTCAAAAAGACAAAAAAAAGAAAGAAAGAAAAAGAAACGTGAATGTGATCAGGCTTCTATACGCAACTACTTACCTAATTGTTTTTGTTGTGATTGGTGGTTTTTCTTTTTCAGTAGTGCTGGGAATGGGACCCAGAGCCTTGCACATACTAGGCAAGCGCTCTGCCACTAAGCTATTTCTCAGGCCTTTATTTTTTTGGAGGTGGGGGGGGGGGGACAGTCTCTTATCTCTGCTGGTCTTGAACTTGAGCCCCTCTTGCCTCAGCCTCCCAAGTAACTAGATTACAGGAGTGCCCTGCCATGCCCAGCACTGACTTTCTCTCTTAGTTCTGCTTTCCCATTCACTTAGCCCACACCAGCAAATCCCACATAGCCCACATAGCCCTTCTTTTTCTCAGGCAAAGACCAAAACAAAACTAAATACTTGGTAATAGGAACTTCTTTGTTCCACTCTAATCCTGTTATTGTCACATATGCTATTGCTGAGCAAAATGTTGTTAAGCAGCACATGCTTTTTTTTTTTTTTAATTTTAATTTTTTTTTTTTTTTATGGCCAGCTCGGCCTGTCCTGGAGGTGGGGCTGGGGCTGGGGCTGGGGCTGGGGCTGGGGCTGGGGCTGGAGAAGCATGTGGTGCCTGGGATCAAACCATGATCCCTGAGGTTGCCTAAGTTTTCCTAAGCAGGTGCTTTAGACCACTGAGCCATCTTGCTGGCCCAGCACATGGTTTTGTCTGTTTTTTTTTTTTTTCGGGGGGGGGTGTTGGGGTTCAAACTCACGACCCCAGCCCTTTTTTTTTTTTGGTGACAGGCTCAGACCACCTGTTGGGGCTGGCATGGATCAAATCGGAATCCCTGCACACTTGCCTAAGCTTGCCTACGCAGCCACTTTAGATCACCGAGCTATCTCATGTGCCTTGGTTTTGTATGTTTATAAAGAGATTTATGTTAAGAAATGGGCTCGGGCCAGGGAGATAGCTCCATGGCACAAGTGCCTGCCTGGCATGTGCAAGGTCGTGAGTTTAAACCCCAGTCCTGCAAACAAAAAAGAAAGAAAGAGAGAGAGAGAGAGAGAGAGAGAAGAAAAGAAAGAAAAGAAAAGAAAATTAGGGGCTGGGGAGATAGCTCCGAGGCACAAGTGCCTGCTGGGCAAGTGCAAGGTCGTGAGTTCGAACCCTGGTCCCACAAAAAAAAAAAAAAAAAAAATTGGCTTGTGTGATCATGGGGCTGGTGAGTCAGATTGGAGGCAGGGAATAGTGACCAGGCTGAGGTTCTGAGTGGAGTAGGCACTGCTGTCCTGACTCCAAAGGCAGCAGGAAGCAGAGTTTCTTCCTCCTCTGGGAACATCCATCTCTCAGGGTCTTCTCAGCTGGCTGTGTTGTAGGCAGCTGAGTTAGATAGAAATATTATAGGCAGTCAGACAGGGCCAGGCCCTCAAGTCCCTGGAAGAGACAACTTCCCGGGCAGCCTGCTCAGGTCCCTTTTTGTCCCTCTTCCTAGATAGCAGCTTTCTTTCCCTTAATAAATCTATTCTGCTCATAGCCTCCATTTGCTCCTAAAATTCATTTGTCGGTTTTAGAGAACACAAACTCTTTAGGTTGGGGATCGTTTTCCCCTGCATCAGCTGGCTGGGGCCCACTCACACCAGGGAGGGTAGTCTAATTGGCTCAAAATTTGCTGGTGGAGATGTTAATCGGACCTTAAGAAAAAATAACTTCACAGTAAAAGCTAGGCTGGTGTTTGACCAAACATTTGAGGGCCCCATGATGGGTTGACTGACCTTGGTGCTAGAGCCATGAAAAACTATTTGGTTCCCTTATGCTTCCTGTTATCTACTCTAAGGAATGTGTTCTCATCCTCTGTTCCAGGCTGTTTAGTAATGAATAACTGAGTAACTGTCTCCCTCCACTCCCTAATCTAATGTAACAGTTAAAAATGTTCTAGGACTGCAAAAAATCACGAAGGCCATAAGATTACCTTGACCTTGATTGCTGTCAATGACATACAAATATCCAAATCTGTGCAAACACTGTTTGTTTTGTCAAGTCCCATAAGGTTAAGTTCTTCCTCTCTCAGAACTTCACAGACTCCGCCTAATGTTATTTGCAGACCAGAATGTAGTTTTCTGCTGTAAAAGACCAGCCCAACCTTGCTCCGCTGCTGGTTAGCACCTCCCCGCGTGGAGTGCCACTAATTAGTTGCCAGCCCTGTTAATAAACGGCTCTCTAAAATTTAATGTTCTCAGGGCCCGGCAGGATGGCTCAGTGGTTTAAAGCGCCTGCAGGAGGCTGCAGGGACTGCAGTTTGATCCCCGGCACCACATGCTGCACCAGCCCTGCCCTCAGGGCAGGCTGAGCCAGCCATAAAAATGAGTGGATAAACAAAAGTTCTGAAACAAGAAAATATAGTAAAAAAATTCTTAAAAAAAAAAAAAAAAAGAATGTGCGGAACGTGTAAAAAAAAAAAAATAATAATGTTCTGGGGCCTGACAGGATGGTTCAGTGGTCTAAAGCACCTGCTTAGGAAAGCTTGGGCGGCTTCAGGGACCGCAGTTTGATCCCCAGCACCACATGCTGCACCAGCCCTGCCCTCAGGGCAGGCTGAGCCGGCCATAAAAATAAACAAACAAACAAAAGTTCTGAAACAAGAAAAAAAAAATTTTTTAATGTTCTGCTCTCAGCCTCTTATTTAATTCATACCTGCCATAGATCCTAGTCTAGTCACAGTGGTGTAAGATTTCCTACCATAACCAGGCTGGCTTTCACACAAAATCTTTTTATTCTCGCCAGGCGTGGTGGCACACGCCTGTAATCCCAGCACTCGGGAAGCTGAGGCAGGAGGATCGGTGCGAGTTCGAGACCAGCCTGGGCTACAAAAGTGAGATCAGAACCAGCCTCAACTGCATAGCCAGACCCTGTCTCAAGAAGACAAAAAAAAAAAAAAAAAAAAAAATCTTTTTATTCTCATGAAAATTCTGAGAAAAAAAAAAAAAAAAAAGAAAACTGAAGACCCTGCCTAGCGGGAAGGACAGGACACCATTTGCTACTGCGGCAGGATAGAGCAGCTCCTGGACTGTGGGGTCCTAGACAGGGACCCATGGTAGGCAAAGTCCTCCAGGGAAATAAAAAAAAGAAACCTCTCATCAGCATGGAGTACACTTGAGTCTGATTTAGACAAATCAGGTAAGTCAGTCCTCATGGGTCTTATAATATAACCCAGGGTAGAACTTGTGGCAATCCTCCTGCCTCAGCCTCCTGAGTGCTAGGATTACAGGCATGGGCCGCCATGCCCAACTAAATTACTTTCATGTTGTGCATAGTGCTAAATGTATACTATGTTGTCAAGGAATATTGAACCAAATAGACAAGAAAACCAACAACTTAATGCAGGGTTTTAAGGAGACAAATTTGGTAGATTGGAAAAGTGCCCTTTAGCTATGTTTGGAAGGCATATTGGCTAGGCTTCTCTAGAGGAACAGAACCGATAGGACATATTTATATTTATATTGGCTTACAGCATTAGAAGCTGGATAGTCCTGCAGTGGTTGTTGGCACACAGGGAAACTGAGGGCCCCATAGCTGCTCAGCCTAATAAGCTGGAAACCACAGAAGAGCGGCCAAGGGTGCACCCCAGTCTGAGGCTGTGTACAAAGGTGGGACAGTCTGGAGCCCCAAGTCCACGCAAATGGCAGCCACAGGAGGCACCGGCCATGCAGAACCAAGCTCAGGAGGGCCACTGGGCTCCCACCGCCTTCCTCTGTTTCATCTGACTGCAGGCACCTTGTCAGGGCCACCAGCAATCAGTGTGGGTCTTCCCAGCTCCCTGTGGCCCACAGCGCCACAGATACCCGGATATACCCAGACATGTGCATTCCTGATCTCCTAGGCGACCCTCAAGTGATCAAATTGATCATGAGTGGCCATTGCAGAAGGGCAGATGAGGGGTTCCCCACAGCAAAAACAGCAGGGAAGGGCAGGCCAGCAGAGAAACTTCAAGGCCAAAGGGGTATGGAGCATGCACCTCAAAGGCTCAAAGAAGGGGGTGCTAATGACACCTTTATGCCTCCTTGCGCCATGTCTGTTTCCCGGAAAATCAAGAGTCTGCCCTCACTGGGCTGGCTGTGTCCCTCAGACTCCTCTGTTGAGGCGCTAATCCCCAGGTGATGCTATTGAAGGGGTGGAGCGCTGACAAACAAGACTCCTGCCTTTCTAAGAGGAAGTCATGCTGGGCAGGGCACTGTGCTGATCCCACGTGAACACGCGCATGTACGCACGCATGCGCGAGGAAGCATGCGTGAGGCCAGAGAGCTGACTTCTTTTTTTTTTTTTTTTTTGTCTTTTTGAGACAGGGTCTCACTATGCAGTTCAGGCTGGCCTTGAGCTCACTATTATAGCCCAGGCTTGTCTCGAACTTGCATCGATCCTCCTGCCTCAGCCTCCCAAGTGCTGGGATTACAGGCGTGCACCACCACGTCCGGCTAACCCTTCTGTGGATAACTTTTTTTTTTTTTTTTGACATTTTTTAATTTTAATTTTTTTTTTTCTTGTTTCAGAACTTTTGTTTGTTTATTTATTTATTTGTATGGCCGGCTCAGCCTGCCCTGAGGGCCGGGCTGGCACAGCATGTGGTGCCAGGGATGGAACCGCAGTCCCTGTAGCAGCTGAAGCTTTCCTCAGCAGGTGCGTTAGACCACTCAGCCATCCTGCCAGGCCCCAAGCTGACTTCCTCTTTCAGCCGCGCTGGGATCAATGACAAATACGCAGTGCCTCGCCAGAACCTGAGCTGGGGCTTCCAGCCCTGAGAACTATGAGCAATAAATACTTGTTATTTGCAAGTCACCCACCCAGTCTGTGGCACTTTGTTACAATAGCTTGAGCTAAGACAATGTTCTGTTTCCCTCTGTATTCCAAGGGCCTCCAACATGCTTAGAACATCATCGGGGGAAAAAAATTCTGGTCAAATAACACTGGATTCAAGTTCAGATTTGGTCTTGTGTGGGGTTGCCCTGAATCCAGCCAGCCTTTTGGCAAAGAATGGCAGTTCACAAGGAAGACTGTAAGAGAGACAAACACATCAAAGCAACCACTTCTTCTTTACTGTAACAAATAAATAAATGAATAAAAGCTAGACAGTGTCTGTTTTACAGTTGGTGCAGGACACACCAGTAAAGTACAGAACTTAAAAACTTTCTGTGAAAGTTTTGAAGTTATTACAAACACGTTCGCACTCATAAAAAAGCTTTTCATTCAGTGTTTTCAGAACAAATGAATAACCAGGCCCCAGCAGCCATGTGTGTGGGTGCTATGCCCAGTGCTGAGGTCAGTATGGTGTAATAGCACCACAACCCATCATTCTCTGTATGTCATCTTCTGGATTTTACATCTATTGCTATGAGAGGACTGAAGTCACCCTGTGGTGACAGGAAGGAGGTCTATGCTACCCCACCAGGGACTCTGGGCACCATGAACACAGTGAAGAAGCAAGCAGTTGTTGGAGTCAGCACACCCTCGCCTCAGCCACACCACTGGTCAGGAGGAGATGGCAGTTTCTATAGCTACGAGCCAGTCCCTTGGGGAGCGCATCGCACCACACAGTCATCTCCCTAAAAAGCCCAAGCCGGTCACATGAGCCGTACATCTCTGCCCAAATGGAAATGTTTTCCCTTAGAACTCATAATTAATAAAGTGGCACTCAATGGCGTGAACGTGACAGAACAGGATGCAATAAAAATAATGGGAATGCTTCCCTCTGATGGAAACACACAAGTGGCCCATTATGAGAGCCGCAGGAAGACAAAGCCTGACCTCCAATTATCTGTTCAGCACACTGTGCTGCTGGCAATCAGACGTGACAGGCGTCCAGAGGCTCCTCTGCGGGCCAGGAACGGGGGAGAATAAGTAACCAAAGCCCTCCCGGGAGGGGCACTGGACAAAAGGGGCCATCACGCTGTCCGATGATAAGACGGATATGGCCAGATAACAGCTTTAGCTGTCACTATCTTGCATATTATTGAATAGGCATCATGCATGTGGGGCCTTGCCCGTGAGCCCCTTGTACTGAACTGAATCTCCAGCCATCACTCTGAGATTGTTATGTAAGACACCCACTCTCTAGAGGAGAAAAGCAGGCTTCTGAGATGTGACACAGTCTGCCCAAAGCCACTCAGACAATCAGTGAAAGAACTAAGGAAGCAACCGGAGCCTAAGCCCGGCCCCCGGCCCTCCACCCAGTAAGCTCAGCCTGAACACACACGGCTGGGCTTCCGTCTGAGTCCCAGGGAGCGAATGCAGATGGAATGATTGTCAAGCAAGTGAAGATCGTGAAGTAATCAGAGCCGCATGACAGGCTTTTGCCCACTAACACTTCAAGCCCTGGAAATGCTGCACGGAGTTTTTATCAAGAGCAATCAGGCCACTGGCATCTTTTGAAGAAAAAATAAAGTTAATGATATGCTAAGTTTATGAGAGGATTTTATTTCCCTCAATGTACTTTCTATCTCTTTGGAATTAAATTCTAATATCCATACTGAAGCTACATATTTGTTCCTTGACAAAAAACAAACAAAGAAGGACCCTATTAAAAGGCATAAAAACTGTTAAATGTTAGTAGAAGCATAGAAAATAGAAGTGTTACAGTTCACCCACCCTCACTGTAGGACCTCTGCCCACAGCTAAGGGAAATAGCCAACACCTAGATGGCCTATGTGCACGGCGCAACTCATTAAATCTTGCCTCAAAAATACTGGAAGAAGGAACGATTATCATGTCTACCTCACAGAGGGAAAGCAAAGGCGACCCTGCCTGCCTGAGGTCACACAGCCAGTGAGTGGCAGAGCTGGAGTTGGAGCTGGAATCCAGCAGTCTAGGCCAGGTCCACACTGTTAATCACCACACATGTCTGAATCGACCTTACCTGTTTTCCTAAGGCAGAATATTGCACAGGAGACTTCTGGCTTTTCTCTCCAGCTTCTTCCCTTCACTCTCAGCAGCTCCTAATCTGTGAGCTGTGGCAATCCCAGCATTCACTAGGTTCCATCCACAATAGGCATGGGCCATTAATGTTTACAGCTGGGTGTG
>PVJA010057036.1:0-10583 GCA_004027025.1 Myocastor coypus
GTGGGGCGGGGCCTCGAGGAGGAGCTGGGCGGGGAAGATCAGCCTGCAGCGTGACTGCCTTACCCGCAGGGGGCCGTGCAGAGCTGAGCCAGCGCCGTCAGGAGTCTCCTGTTTATCATGGGTCGGTGACAGGGCTTTTGCCCCTCTGGCTGGTGCGGACCCTGAGCCGAAATTCAGTGCCTGATCGCGCCATCCCCAGATCCTCGAGAGAGCGGCTCGGGTAAGGGCACCTCCCCCGCAGGGGACGTGATCTGTGACCGGGTCTGATCCCGGGAAAGAGAGGGCCGGAGACAGGAGGCCCAGGCCTGCAGCTGCTCAGGATTGGATTACAGCTGCAAAAAGATAAATTGGAAGCCAGGAGTGGGTGCGCACAGACCTGCAAAAGCGCACTTCCCGGTTGACAAGAGGGTCAGGACTCTGCTCAGCTGATCCCCACGGGGAAAGGGACGGAGGCTGCCGTGCTTTGTCCCTTAGCACTGTGACACCCAGGCTGCAGCGTTCCACCTGAAAGTGGCCCAGCCGGGCTTAAAACACCGAGAAATCAGTCGGAGGTTATACAAGGGTCATGCTTTTTTCTTCTTTTTTGAGACAGGCTCTCATTATGTAGCCCAGGCTGGCCCAGAACACGCAGCCGATCCTCCTGCCTTCTCCTCTGCGTGTTGGGATCACAGGTGTGCCCCAGCACGAAATCACTTTCCTCCAGAAGGCCAAGCGGCCACTTTGAGAATCTGGCCCAGAACTAATGTGGGGTTGTCAGAGGAAAACTAGAATTCTGTTAACGATTTTTTTTTTTTTTTTTTTAATGGCGGGCTCAGCCTGCCCTGGCGCAGCATGTGGTGCAGGGGGATGATTCCTGAACAATGGTGTCTGCAGTTGCCTAAGCAAGTGCTTTAGACCACTAAGCCATCTCACCAGCCCATCTGTTAACCATTTTTACATCTCACCCAATCCATGGACACCTAAGCAGACTTGAGGAAAAAGAGTTGGGAGGAAACACTGATTCCTACCAGTGAAACCTCTCTACACCTGGACTGCAAAGGCGCTCCGTAAGAAGGAGAGAAGCGTCTCCCTGTCACTTATCACAGAACAACCACTAGCTTTGGTGCAAGGAGTTCTTAGGAGGGACACTCTGGGAGTAGGTTTGGGGCACTGACCCTAAGTGGCAGCAGCCGTGCCTGGCCAGGGCAGTGGTAGCAAAACAGTGCCGCAGAGCCCTGTTGCTCAGAAGTGCACGTTTCACCTGCCTCAGGTCCCTCACCTCCACACCGCAGCAGTGGGGGATGGGGCGTTTCTCAGGAGGAGCAGGTGGAGGAGGTGAAGAGCCGGGCGCCTGGGCCACCTGAGGACCGAGCTCGCTGTGCTTCCCTAGCACCCATGGGCCAGCGAGGCCTGGGAAGCTGAGGCTGATTCTGTGTCCTCAGTAACCTTGGCAGCCTAAAAGCCAGTGTTTTTAATTGTTGCTACAGAAAAATTGGTCCAAACCCCAAAGACCTAAAATATAGCCAGGGGTAGTGGTGCACTGCTGTAATCCCAGCACTCTGGAGGTTGAGGCAGGAGGGTTGTTGTGATTTTGAGACCAGCCTGAGCTGCACAGTGAGCTCAAGGCCAGAATAAGCTCCAAAGGGAGGGCATGTCTTTAAAAAAAATGCATGAATAAATAAAATTGGGTCTGGGGAGATAGCTCTATGGCACAAATGCCTGCCTGCCAAGTGCAAGGTTGTGAGTTCGAACCCCAGTCCCACAAAATAAATAAATAGATAAAAATAAACAAACCAACAAAAAAAACAGCTGTCTTTTTTGGGTGTTGTTGTTACACACAGTCAGGACTTTGGGAATGGCTTAGTTGGACAGTTCTGGGTCACAATGGTCCGTAGCAAAATTTCAGTCAGAGCTATGGGGCCACATTCTGACTAGGGCTACATGATCCACTTTATAAAATTTCTTTTTTAGGGGCCCAGCGGGATGGCTCAGTGGTCTAAAGCGCCTGCTTAGGAGCTGGGGAGATGGCTCCGAGGCACAAGTGCCTGCTGGGCAAGTGCAAGGTCGTGAGTTTGAACCCCAGTCCCACAAAAAAAAAAAAAAAAAAACCTGCTAGTGTTTGAATGGTATAAAAGGAGAGTAAAACTCAAACATAAAGCGCCTGCTTGGGAAAGCTTGGGCAGCTTCAGGGACCACGGTTCGATCCCCGGCACCACATGCTGCGCCAGCCCTGTCCTCGGGGTGGGCTAAGCTGGCCATAAAAATGAGTGAATAAATAAACAAAGGTTCTGAAACAAGAAAAAAAAAAATAAATAAATAAATGAAATAAAAAAATAAAATAAAATTTTTATTTTGTTTTTCTTTTTTGAGACAGGGTCTCGCTATGTGGTTGAGGCTGGCCTTGAGCTCACTTTTGTAGCCCAGGCCAGTCTCGAACTCGCACCAATCTTCCTGCTTCAGCCTCCCGAGTACTGGGATTACAGGCATGAGCCACCACGCCTGGCTTTTCTTTTTTATTTTGAAGCAAGTTCTTACTAAATTGTCCAGGCTGGACTCAAACTTGTAATCCTCCTGCCTCAGCCTCCCAGGTGCTGAGATTACAGGCAGGATGTCCAATACTCCCTCACCCTTTCTGCAGTATTTTCTCATTCATGGTGCATCCCAATCGGATAAATGAGGTGGCACAGAGTAGGCAAGGCTGGCCAGGGCCTCCCTGGAAGCTGGCCACATGGCCAGGCTCAGTACAGTGTCACATCCAGCACTCAGGTGGCTGAGGCAGCAGGATCGTTGTGAGTTCAAGGCCAGCCTGGGCAACCAAAGGGAGCACAAGGCCAGCCTGAACTGTATAGTGAAACTCTTAAAAAGATAAAACAGGGCCAGCGAGATGGCTCAGTGGACTAAAGTGCCTGCGGAGGAAAGTTAAGACAAGCACTATGACCCCTCCTCCTCAATCCCTGGCACCACATGGTGCACACCCCTACCTCAGGGCAGGCTGAGCCGGCCACAACACAAACAAATAAATGAGGTTTAAGAAAAATTTAAAAAAGAGGGTGTGGTGGCACATGCCTGTAATCCCAGCACTTGGGAGGCTGAGGCAGGAGGATCAGTGTGAGTCTGAGACCAATCTAGGCTACAAAAGTGAGCCCAAGGCCAGCCTAAACTGCATATTGAGACTCTGTCTCAAAAGGACAAAATAAAATAAAATAAAACAAAGACAAAGACAAAACAAAAAAAAATGGGTGGAAAGCTGGACATGGAGCTCAGTGTAAAGATCCTGAGTTCAATCTCCAGGAATAAAAAAAAAAAGCCACATGTGGCCATGCATACCTGCAGTCCCAACATTTAAACTTAGGAGCCTGAGGCAAGACAGTCATAAGTTCTAGGCCAGTCTGGGCTACCCAGCTATGTAGTCAAAACTAGCCTGAGTACATACTGAGACCCTGTCTCAAACAAAACAAAACACAAGTTCTGGATGAAATATGTAATGCTGCACATATACATGTACATACGTTTATGAACACACCCATAATATTCTCTTCTAAATAAGCTTTCTGAGACTGGGGGCTGTCATTTGTCATCTTTATGTTCCCACAGCCCACTGTGTCTGGCCTGAAGCAGCAGGAGCTGTCACCTTATCCAACATTTCTGACCCAGCATCTCCAGGGTGGCCACATCTGTTAGCTCACTTCTTCACCCTCCCAGGGTCCCATGAGGCCACTGGACATCTTGTCCTCATTTTTCACATGAGAAAATGCGATGGGCTGGGGGGGTTGGGTCACCTGCTGGAAGTTACCCAGTAGCAGCTGGGCGTAGTGGACCTGGAAGTCTCACGTGGCCCCTATGGCTGCCCTTAGCCTCTTCTGTGGTTTGAGAGCCTGAATTAAAGCCGCAGGGAGGGCTGCGGGTAGATGCCGGACAGCAGCAGGAAGAGGCAGAGGAAGTCCTGGGAGCCATGGCTTTCGTGTTGGTGACTGAGCAGTGGAGGAGGGGGACAGGAAGTGGCCAGACCTTTGGTGTGTGAAGAGATGAAATCCATTAGGAAAAAAAAATGAAATCAATAAACACAAATAAGGCCAGGCATGGTGGCGCATGCCTGTAATCTCGGCACTTCAGAGGCTGAGGCAGGAGGATCAGTGCGAGTTTGAGACCAGCCTGGGCTACAAAACTGAACTGCCTAATGAGACCCTGTCTCAGACAAAAAAAAAAAAAAAAAAAAAACAAATAAACCAAGCAGCTGTGTTCTCATTAACATCAAAATGGAAACCCAGGGGGCCGGGTGTGGTGGTGCATATCTGTAATCCTAGAATTTGGGAGGCTGAGGCAGGAGGATCACTGCAAGATCCTTTGAGATTCTTTCTGGGGAAAAAAAAGAAAAATAAACAGCAGAAACCCAGCCAGGGCTGATGGATCTGCCCCCAAACCCCCAAGACCTGAAGCTGGGTAAACACAAGGTGGGGGCATTGTCCTCCCTCTATGACTCAAGTCACCAAGCACTCCTGTACCGCAGCTGTAGGTTCCCCTGGCTGCTCCTATTTAAAGATCACCAAGGGAAACCAGGAAGTAGCACTGCTTTCTGAGGAACCAACTAATGGAAATTTTTCTAAAATAAGCAACGCAGCTTTAGCTTCAGCAGGGGACTCATGACTGCTCTCCCTGTTGCAGCTGTGTCCACACTGCTTGGTAACACGGAATGATAGTTTTAGCCTTCAGGTTACTGAAACTGTGTGACTGTTGCAACAGTTCTTTTTTTTTTTTTTTGTCTTTTTTGGGACAGGGTCTTGCTATGCAATTCAGGCTGGCCTTGAGCTCACTTTTGTAGCCCAGGCTGGTCTCGAACTTGCACTGATCCTCCTGCCTCAGCCTCCCAAGTGCTGGGATTACAGGCGTGTGCCACCACGCCCGGCTTGCAGGCACTTTCATCTGCTGCACTATTTGGCCAGCCAGGTTTTTTGTTTCTTTTTGTTTGTTTTGCTTTGAGACAAAAAAAACACACAAGGTTTTGCTATATAGTTCAGTGTGGTCTTAACCTCAGTGTGTGGTGCAGACCAGCTCTGAATACATGGCAGTCCTCATGCCTCAGTCTCCCAAGAGCTGGGACTACAATCAAGAATTGAGAAGCCGGGCGTGGTGGCGCACCCCTGTAATTCCAGCACTTGGGAGGCTGAGGCAGGAGGATCAGTGCGAGTTCGAGACCAGCCTGGGCTACAAAAGTGAGTTCAAGGCCAGCCTGAACTGCATAGGGAGACCCTGTCTCAAAAAGACAAAAAAAAAAAAAGGATCGCGGTGCCAGCCTCGCTCTTGCTGACTTTTACAAAGATTTCTTTTAAGTAAGAAGAGAGAGGAACGGAAACATTCCAAAGATTCCTGTGGAGGAGACTGAGCTGATAGAGAAAGTACCAAAGTGAACTGGCCAAGCACGCTGGTGGAAGGAAGGCCCTCACATCCCATGGGCGGGATCCCTGGGGGCCTCAGCCCAGGCCCCAGGCTGCTCCTTCAGGGCCCTGGCACCACTGATGCCAGTGCCAGGGACTCCAAGGCTTGCGCCACACTTCCCACCCCAGGAGGGGCTGTGAGCTGTACTTCCCTCATGGCCCTGCAGCAAGGAGCCCTTACGTGGTTATAGGGAAATCTCAGTCCTTCACGGGCTGTTTGAGAAAAGTTAGAAGCCCCCTGGGCCCCATCTTTTTAAAGTAAACTAACCTTTATTCAGGAGTCTATGAGACCTGGCATGCAACTCCAATTCCTGCTCCTGGGCCTTTTATTTTTTTAACTTTATTTATTTGTTTGCTTATTTATTTTTATTTATTTATTTATTTATTTATTTATTTATTTGTCTTTTGAGACAGGGTCTCGCTATGCGGTTGAGGCTGGCCTTGAGCTCACTTTTGTAGCCCAGGCTGGTCTCGAACTCGCACCAATCCTCCTGCCTCAGCCTCCCGAGTGCTGGGATTACAGCCGTGAGCCACCACGCCTGGCCTATTTATTTTTTTATGTTATGACTGGCTCAACCGGCCCTGGGGGTGGGGCTGGCACAGCGTGTGGTACTGGGGATTGAACCATGATCCCTGCAGTTGCCTAAGCTTGCCTAAGACTGCCTTAGACTGCTGAGCTACCTTGCCAGCTCCCTGCTCCTGGGCTTTGCACCTGCCCTGTGTCTGATCTAGAATACTACCATACCACCCACTCGAAGCCTGTCCACAGTCTGGCCCTGCTGGATCCCAAGGAAAACCTCCTCGCCCCAACACAGCTGTGTCTTAGCTGGAGCCCTCGTCAGACCACCACACACAGCATGTGTCACAGGCCACTGCTGTATAAGGGTCTCCTGCTCTAGATGTCTCCTTAGGGACAAGGCTGGACAAGAATGGAGGCTTTTAGGGTTCTTTGTGTCTCCCCTTTTCAAATTTGTGCTTTGTTTTGTGTATGGACTTTCTCTGTGCTCAGATGGTGAAAACGTTCAGAAAAACCTCAGGATAAGAAATTCTGGGGGCCCGGCAGGATGGCTCAGTGGTCTAAAGTGCCTGTTTAGGAAAGCTTAGGGGGCTGCAGGGACCGCAGTTTGATCCCCGGCACCACATGCTGCACCAGCCCTGCCCTCAGGGCAGGCTGAGCTGGCCATAAAAATAAATAAATAAACAAACAAAAGTTCTGAAACAAGAAAAAAAAAATCTAAAAAAAGAAATTAAAAAAAAAAAAAAAAAAAAAAGAAATTTTGGCTGCACAGCGGTGTGTTGAGGATGCCATGTGGAAGTCTGAGCAGCCCTTCCTACTCTTGTCTCGGGCCAGGAACCTGGGGGTGCAGCTGCTGCCGCAGCAGGGGACCAGAAGCCCCTCATACTTTGAGATGAAGCAGCTTCTGGAGTGCGCACCGAACCAGCCCGATGTGAAGGTTTCAATGCAGTGCCCAAGCTGTGCAGGGAGGCACGTGGCAGCTCACCCTGGAGACCTGGAAAGTTGACCAGATGAAGCTACTTAGCATCAGTGCTGTTAACACAAGAAGTCAAGCCACTCAGTTCCCATGACTGTTAGCATCTGCCTGTGCCTTTTTCTTAATAGCTTTAGGACAGAGAATACAGGGTCTGCAGGGTCTCACTACACAGATCAGACTTGTAATGTTTTCAGCCTCCTAAAGAGCTGGAATTACGGATGTGCGCCACTAGGACCAGTTTCAGTTGCTGTCCCAGCCCCCCCCCCCGGGGGGGGGGGTGAGGCCAGCAAGGCATGCCAGTGTTGGAATCCCAGCTGCTGGGCTTTGACTAAGCAGACGCTTTAATGAGCTATCAGGCCGGTCCTAGCATCAGCCTGTTCCACTGGGCACGATTCTGAGTCAAACTCAAGACCTTGCCCTTGCCGGGCAGGTGCTGGGGCTTCTGAGCTACATTTGCGGCCTCAGCTTATTTTCCTAGTCAATTTGCATTAATCCCCCTCCCCACCCCAGGGTGTGCTGTTAGCCACCAACAGCACAGTGCTGCAGTGGACAGGCCTGGGTGCTGGTCCTGTGGCTCGACAGGGTAAGGAGGGGTTAGATCAGCAATTGCAGGACGCGGTCTATAACATGCTTGTGCAGATGCCAAGGAGGGACAGAGGAGCGGCTCTGAGACCAGCACTGCAGGAGACTGACCTGGGGCAGTGGGCGAGGTTGCAGAATAGGAGAAGAGACATCGGAAACACCACATCTGGGGTTGTGCTGTCAAAACATACCAGCAAAATTTGTTTCAAGGAGACTCCAGAGTAGGTAAATCCACAAAGACAAGGGGTAGTTTAATGGCTTCTGGAGAGCCAGTGTGATAGGGAGCCCCTGAGGAAGGATATGGACTTTCTTGTGGTAGTAGAAAAAGTTGAGCAAAATTAGAGCAAGAGGATTGAAGCCGGGCGTGGTGGCTCACGCCTGTAATCCCAGCACTCGGGAGGCTGAGGCAGGAGGATTGGCGCGAGTTCGAGACCAGCCTGTGCTACAAAAGTGAGCTCAGGACCAGCCTCAACTGCATAGTGAGACCCTGTCTCAGAAAGACAAAAAAAATTAGAGCAAGAGGGCAGTTATACAGCAGAATGAATCAAAATACCACAGCAGAGTGAATGCTAAACTTCAGTGGAAATGTTATATTCTCTGGAGTCTATCCTAATTTTAAGAACAAGGCATATATATGAGGTGTGACTGAAAAACACAGCTAATGTTTACTTTTTCTTTTTTTTTTTTTTTTTTTTTTGGTCTTTTAGAGACAAGCTCTCATTATGCAGTTCAGGCTGGCCTTGAGCTCACTTTTGTAGGCCAGGCTGGTCTCAAACTCACACGGATCCTCTTGCCTCAGCCTCCCAAGTGCTGGGATTACAGGTATGTGCTACCACACCTGGCTTTTACATTTTATTTATTTATTTATTTATTTTTTGTCGTTTTGAGACAGGGTCTCAGTATGCAGTTGAGGCTGGCCTTGAGCTCACTTTTGTAGCCCAGGCTGGTCTCGAACTTGCACCGATCCTCCTGCCTCAGCCTCCTGAGGGCTGGGATTACAGGTGTGCACCACCACGCCCAGTGGCTTTTACATTTTAAAAACTTATTACAGTAGACCTTACTATCAACCCCCTCAAAATCCTCGCCTCACTTCGAATGCTCTTATCCTGCTGTTCTTGCCACTTTTTTTTTTTAATAGCCAGCTCAGCCTGCCTGGGGGTGGGGCTGGCACAGCACATAGTGCTGGGGATCAAACCAAGGTCCCTGTGGTTGCCTAAGTTTGCCTAAGCAGGCTCTTTAGACCGTTGAGCCAACTTGCCGGCGGCCCCTGTTCTTGCCACTTTCTGCAGCAGCTCTGGAGTCCTCTTTCCTGGCTGTTTGGGCCACCTCCATGTCCTGGATTCATTCTCCTGTTTCCCTTTCACAGTCAGCTGGCTGTGAGGAAGGAGAATCCACAGGAGGGTGGGGCTGTGCAACGTGGTGTTCTCACAATGCTGTGGGGACCAGGATACCCATGCTGTGCTCTCAGATAGGGCAACTTCCACTTCGGTGAGGTTTACTCCTCCCTGTCCCCATCAAAGCTCACATCTGGCCCCGCTCCCTCATTTTCTCCCTGTCTCTGCAGACCCAGAGTCTTGGTAGAGAGAGCTGGGGCAGGCGATGTGCCTAGGACTCTGGTCTCCACAGCTCTGCAGAACCATGCTGCTTACAGCCATTCTAACAGCGGCTGGAGACTGTGGTCTCCTGGCTCTGACATTCAGAGGTTCAGAGTTTCATGTTCCACTGGGCCTGGCACTCGCAGCCACTGCTGAAGTCCCTGGCATCTAATGGAACAAGCTTCAGATACTAGCTTTGTTACCGAATAGCTGTGTGGCTGGGGCAAAGATAGCCATTCCAAGCTAGGTTTTCTCAACTTTAGAATGAGGCAGTGCATAGTGTCTGTCTCACTGGGTCATGGAGAAGATTAAGTGAGACATTTCTATTCTGAGACAGGATCTTGTTAAGTTATGCACAGCAAGCCGGGCGTGGTAGCTCATGCCTGTAATCCCAGCACTCGGAAGGCTGAGGCAGGAGGATTGGTGTGAGTTCGAGACCATCCTGAGCTACAAAAGTGAGCTCAAGGCCAGCTTGAACTGCATAGCAAGACCCTGTCTCAAAAGACAAAAAAAAAAAAGTGGGCCATTCTCTCAATCAGCAGGGACCCAGCTTGTTTGTAACCGGGACCTAGACTCTTTGTTCAAAGTCTACTGTGTACTTTAGTAACAGGGAGCTGCAAACCCCATGTTTAAAGAATCCCTGTTCTCCAGACTCTTGG
Organism: Myocastor coypus; assembly: GCA_004027025.1. Lineage (NCBI taxonomy): Eukaryota > Metazoa > Chordata > Mammalia > Rodentia > Myocastoridae > Myocastor > Myocastor coypus. The sequence continues at coordinate 9,741 of PVJA010057036.1, forward strand.
AGGATGCATCAGTCCTAAGTGTGTTTCCCAAGCTTGCCTCAGAGGGAGAGTCCTTTGCAATATGTTGTAAGCGACGCTCTGCTCCAGCTACTGGTCCTGCCCTGATCAGTCGCTTTCCATTTTGGTCCAGATACACCTATAGGTTTTATTTGTTTGTTTTCCTGTTTCGAGGCCAGTTCAGCCCGCCCTGAAAGTGGGGCTGAAGTGGGATGCGGAGTCGGCGGATCGGGAATCGAGCCACTCTTGCTCACGGGCCCTACTCCTACCTGTTATCACCTCCAACCCTTGAACCAAGAGGAGGCCAATTTAGCCTGGGGCCTCCGCTGGGCTGGAGAGCCTTCCTGCCTGCACCTTAGTGCGGCAGCTGCGTCCCCAGCGCCTCTAGGGCGCAGCAACGAGCCGCGCATGCATTCTCTGGGGCGGACCCTTGAGATTGTCCTAGGAAAACAAAATACCCAGAGGGGGCCAGCAAGGCAGCAGATCCTAGGTTGAAATGAGATCCAGAATTCTCCGTGAGATGATGGGCCAACAGGCGCTCAAGCTCTGAATTCAAACTGACACGAATTCAGAACCAGCGTCAAAAAAGTGTTTGAAGCAAGCTTCCCACCCCGGGACCCTAACAGGCTAAAGTCATCAGGCCTCAGTACCTTGTTCTATATCACAGTAATAGCACCTTAACAAGATTGTTACGGGCCTTCTACGGCAAATGCAAAACGTTAGCTGCTATTATCACTTCAGCTTTTTCTGCTTTTGCTAAAGACATGATCATTGAGTCTGCTGGGTAAAGTAAGGTAGATTCTACTTTGTTCCTCCCTCTCTTTTTTTTTTTTTTTTTTTTTTTTA
>PVJA010057037.1:0-10595 GCA_004027025.1 Myocastor coypus
CCTCTTTTTTTTTTTTTTTTTTTTTTTTTTTTTTTTTTTTTTTTTTTTTTTTTTTGAGACAGGGTCTCACTATGCAGTTCAGGCTGGCCTTAAGCTCACTTTTGTAGCCCGGGCTGGTCTCGAACTCACATCGATCCTCCTGCCTCAGCCTCCCGAGTGCTGGGATTACAGGCGTGCGCCACCACGCCCGGCTTCCTTATGTATTTTTTCACATTTGTTTTGGAACTTGGCTCTCATATCTCCCCACTTAGTGTGTCACCAGTTTTTTTTTACTGTAACAATATCTGGGAGAAATAATTTGTGAAAAACGCAACTTATTTTTCCTCACTGTTTAGAGGTACCAGTCAAATCTGAAGGATACACATAGTTTTAGGCCTCTAGTAAGGTAAACATGTGCTGCAGGAGAATATAGCAGAGCAAACTGTTTACCTCATGACCAGAAATCAAAGAGAACGAAGGGGCCAGGCTCCCACAATTCCTTTCGGGGGCACATCACCACTGAACTAAAGACTTCTTGCTAAGCTGTACCTTCTAAAGCTTTTATGATTTCCCAAAAGTGTCATCTTTTGAATCAAGTCTTAAAACACATGGACTTTGGGGAGAATACATAGACCTTACCCAAACCACAGTATTTAGAATCATGTTTATGTAAATTATTTCATGATTCATATCTCTAGCTCTCTGATTTTTTCTTTGAGTTCCAGAATCACATTTTGCATTATCTGTGAATACCCTGATCACATCAGGTATTTTAAATATAATGCAGTTGTCTTTCCAGTTAATAAAGTAATTGATGTGTCATTTTAGTTTCTCAGTCTCCTTCATACACGTCCAAGTAATTGTTAGCATCTGTTCATTCTGTCCCAGAAATGTTTATTGTAGTAGGGTATATAACAGAAACAAGCTTAACATATTTTTTTTTGATTTCTGAAAGAATATAGAACGATATTTTCCAGCATTAAAAAGGAAAGCAAGTCTTCTGAGACAAAATGAAGTGCAAAGGAAACCAGCTACAGTTCTCAAGAGACCTAACCAGCTAAACAGAAAGTAAGTGGTCAAATAAAAGATAGTATTTTATTTTTTGAACCAGTGTGTAAATTGACCAGGCTGGCCCCAAATTGGCAGTCCTACTGCCTCAGCTTCCAAGTAGCTGGGATTATAGGAATGTGCCACTGGCTTTATATAAAGTTTTGTTTTTGTTTTTGTTTGTTTTGTTTGTTTTTGTACCAGGAGCCAAACTCACAACTTTGCACTGGCTAGGCAGGCGCTGTGCAGCTGAGCTATATCCCTGACCCTAAGTTTTTTTTTTTTTTTTTTAAAGGCACCACTCAGCTGCTTTACCTATCTCAAGATAAGAATAAAATTGCAAAATCCTAACACCTCATTCTGAATTACTCAAAATTCTGAAAGCTGAATTATTCAGTCTCAGTGATTCTAATTAAAACCCTGAATCACAATATAAGTGGGAAAAAGACTGGAGACAATTCTGCAGGAATATTTCTTAAGTTGATATTATTGTATACTAAATTGAAAGACATAACAAAAACCTAAAATTTAAGATCCATTGTGCATTATATTCTCTATATGGATAATATAGACAGGAAGTTGACAAGGTGTGAATTTATCTTATTTCACTTTCAAGTACCATTTATTCATCTCTTCTAGGACATAATCCATAATAAAACCTGGAACAAGGTATTTTTATAAATGAAATGGCTAGAAATGCAGTTTTATTTAACCATCATATTTGGGTATCAGTTGAACATGCCAGTTATGAAAGGAGACCTTATCAAATAGCAACTTACAGTTTACATGAAACTTGCATGTTAACTGGGCAGGTAGGGAAAGTTTACATTTGAACCTCTGTAAGATTAGAAGATTAGGTAACCTATTAAGTACTTATGTATGTAATAGATAAATACAATTTTTTTTCTCATAGTTCATCAACTTCCTCAACAATGCAAAGGAAGTGGTAAAAGTCAATGATAATTCTATGTATGTATGAAAGAATAGAATATATTTCTTTAGGGTTTATATTTACATAACAGTTTCTAAGTGAGGAAAGACGAGAAAGCTGAAGGAAGAGAGGTTGTTATTCAAACCTATATTGTTGTTTTCCATTTTTATTGTGAATATACACATGTGTGAATTTTTTATACTTATCCAGTGGACAAATCTATAAAGTTATGTTTTCTTTATTTTTTTTTTTTTTAGAATTTTTTATTTTATTTATTATTTTTTTCTTGTTTCAGAACCTTTGTTTGTTTATTCACTCATTCTTTTATGGCCGGCTCAGCCCGCCCCAAAGGCAGGGCTGGCGCAGCATGTGGTGCTGGGGATCGAACTGCAGTCCCTGAAGCCGCCCAAGCTTCCCCAAGCAGGCGCTTTAGACCACTGAGCCATCCCGCTGGGCCCCAAGTTATGTTTTCTTTAGGAATAGGAAATACCATTAAAAATGTGAGTTTGTGTATTAGTTACTTTTTGCTTGTTGCTGGGACAGATACCCAACACTCAAAATGAAGGAAGGAAAGGTTTATTTAGCTCACAGTTTGTGGAGGTTTCAGTCCATATTTGGCTGGCCCAAGGCTGAGTGGAACAGAGCAGAGAGCATCCAGTTCATGGTGGCAGAACAGCAACAAAATGGCGGCAGAGGTAGCCAACCAACATGGCAGCAGAGGAACAGCAACAGCTAGAGCTCCAGTCTGTCTCTCTGTCTCTCTTTATATTACATTCAGGCTCTCTACCTTAGCTCCTGCCCTAGGCTGCACCCATAATCCCAGAAGTACTTCCACCCATAATCCCATCAGTACTAAAACCTATAATCCCAGGGATCATGGATCAAGTCTCAAACTCTAGAAGTCCCCGCCCAATGACTCCATGAGGCTTTGGGGGGACAACTAGACATAAACCATAACAGTTTGTAAATGACAGAAGATATATATGGTGTATTTGAGTTAAATTGTATTTTGGAATATAAATTAGTTCACAGTTGTACATGGTTATCTGCACGGGGAGATATGGTAAGTCAACTCTCAATAGTTTCATGTAAATAAGGAAGCCATTAGAATGGAGTCTTTATGTACATGCTTATTAGGATTAGGTTGTCAGCATGTGAATTTAACTCATTTTTCTCCAGATATTTGACAGAAAAGTAACTGAGAATTCTCATGATACATGTTTTTGTTGTAGAAATAACATTCCAGCTAATTTTACCAGGAGTGGAAATAAATTAAATCATCAGAAAGACACTCGTCAGGCAACTTTTCTTTTCCGAAGAGGCCTGAAGGTATTAAAACTTTGGTCTCCCCTCAACCCCCACCCAAAGAGGATTCTAAACAGCTACTTTTTTTTTTTAAACAGCTACTTTTAAGTAATACTCATAGACTTGGGTCATGGTTGAGGTAGAGATTTAAGTTTGGGATGTGGAAACATAAATTTTTTTTTTCTACCTCAGTTTTTCTATTCACTATTCTTCCTTACTGTCAATCATAGCAACTTTTTTAAGAATTTAATGTTTCTTAGTGGTAAACTTGGATTTGATGTATGTTCTAATGCTCCTGTATTAGAACCCCAACAGAGTGCTATTGGGAGAACAACACACAGACCCCTGTCCTGCATAGCTTCTTGGATTCAAATCCTCTTGCCTTTTATGGGATCTGCTGCTCTTTTTCTCCCTTTAGGTTCAGGCCCAGTTGAACACAGAACAACTGCTAGATGATGTAGTAGCAAAGAGAACTCGTCAGTAAGTCAATTTGTTTTTTAAGATGTCATTTTAAAACTCCAGTCAGGTATGGTGGTGCACTTCTGTAATCCCAGCACTGGGGAGGCTGAGGCAGGAGGATTGTTGTGAGCTTAAGACCACCCTGGGTTACCATGTGAGCTCAAGGCCAACCTCAACTGTATAGTAAGACCTTAACCTCAAAAAGTAATAATAATAAAATAAAAACTCAGAGAATGTTAACCACCAAATTAGCATATGCTTTAGTTTAAAAGAATTTAAAAAACTCAAGATGAAATTAAAATTCTATTTTTTGTATTTTAGGGAAAGGTCTGTAGGGTGTTCAGGGTCTCACTACTAGATCAGACTCGTAGTGATCCACCTGTCTACAGCCTCCCAAGAGCTGGGATTACAGGCATGCACCACCATGCCCAGTCTCGGTTGCTGTCTCAGTGCACCCATAAGTTCTGTTTTGCTTTTGTTGTTTTCTCCCCAAAAAACCTTTTGAGTTTTCATGTTAGTGTTAAGACATTTTTAGCACTAAATTACTAATTACCTGTTTACTCTGCTTGAATGAAAAAGCATTTTTCTTCCTTTTCTTTTTCCAGAGCCTACTTTTGTATACATTAACCTTTCCAGGGCATGAGTGGAAGAAAATCCAGTAGCATTCTTAGAACATTTGTAAAACTTTAAAAATAAGGGCCCGGGGAGATAGCTGCATGGCACAAGTGCCTGCCTAACAAGTGTAAGGTCATGAGTTTGAACTCCGGTCCTGCCAAAAAAAAAAAAAAAAAACCTTCAAAAATAATGAACCATTTTTTTCCTTTGGAATAATCTTTCACCCCTGTGCTCCTATGAAAGTATTTAAAGATCCATTTTTTGTCATAAGTGTGAGTTGAAATGCTGTTAATTCCATCAATGTGATCCAGTTTAAATTTTTTTTATTCATTCATTTGGTATAGGGTCTTGCTATGCAGGTTGGACTCATAGTAATCTTCCTTTCTCAGCTTCCCCAGTGTTGGGATTACAAGCATGCACCACCACACCTGGCCTTAGTTGGCCAGCACGGCATGCACAGGGTTCCAGAGCCTGCACAGCATGTGGTATTAGGGATCAAACCTAGGTCTTTTAACTTGTCAGGCAGGCACTAAGACCACTGAGCTGTCTCCCCAGCGCTATGATCCAGTTTTGAGATTAAACAAAGTAATAGCTGTTGTCTCAGTTGAGAAGGAAGGAGCACATTCATGAGTGAAGTTCCCAGAGAAAGCATACAGAGGCAGACATCAGCAATGTAACAAGCGACAAATAGAGTAAGAAGCCTGCATCTTTATTGGCTAACTCTTATACATGTCCTTATCACATACATATATTCATACAGGCTGACCTCACTGGCACACGTGTGGTTTTCTAAGGCTAAGTCATGGTTAAATAACTGTATCCCACCCTGTACATGCGTTAGTAGGATCACATCCTCAAAGCTGTCCGGCAGTGTCCTTATATGCCGAGCATTGAGCACTTCAGAGCAGTACCCCACATGAATTTACTCTTCCAGCCTTCGCAACCCTGACAGCTTCATCTTGGAAAACAAAATTTGGTCATGGTCCAGATATGAGGCTAAATAAAGTGGGCCATGATTTGAGAGTGAAAAATATTCACTGTATTTGAACCTGATGCAAGTAATATTGTATAGCACAGAAGGTAAGACATTGAAAGCTATAGGGGGAGATGAGCTGTAGGCTATTAGCTTCTGAAATAAACAATATTTACATGATAACTATTATAAATGTTGTTAATTTGTTTGAGATTTAAAAATTGTTGACCAGCACAAAGTAGTTAATTTGGAGACAGTATATAATGTGAATGTCAGATTAGGGCAAATATCAAGGTAGAGCTGATAAACACAAAGTGGGGAGAAAAGGTGGAAAAGCCTACAGGACCATTATTCTGTCATATTAAGTGGAAGGGTGTCAAAAGATAGCATTGAAGAACTAAAGATTCAAATAAAATTACATGAAAGTAAAATATTGATACAGCCATCAAAATGTTTGGAGTTAATAAGGAAATTAGATGATGGTATGATGATCTTATTCATTATAGCAGGATTTTTCTAATAAGTGAGTGAGAAGTAACCAGCAAGCAGTAAAAACAGGAAAGATGAAGAAGTAGTGCCTCTGCAGAGTAGGAATGGGAAGATTAGTGGAGTGAAAGACTGTTAGGATCTATTAGAATCCTTTGTGTATTTTATTTTTCTTATATCGAAAAAGAGTTTAAAAAAATTTTTTTTAATTTATTCATCCATCTATTTATTTATTTCTTGTTTCAGAACCTCTGTCTGCCCATTCACTCATTTCTATGGCCGGCTCAGCCCACCCCCAGGGCAGGGCCGGCACAGCATGCGGTGCCGGGGACCGAACCGCAGCCCCTGAAGCCGCCCAAGCTTTCCCAAGCAGGCACCCCTAAACCACTGAGCCATCACACCAGGCCCCAAAAAGAGTTAAAATTTTTAAGTGCTCAGTTTCTAAAACACAGTATGCCTCATAGTGAGGTCCAGGTATCAGCAGTATTTCATGAAAGTTAAGAAAAAGTAATGTCAGTATCCTAAATGTGTATTTTAGGACTGGGGTTGTAGCTTAGTGGAAAGAATTCTTGATTACTATGTGTGGAGCCCTAGGTTCAACAACCACCAAAACAAACATATTTTTATGTGGGTTACAGAGTATGGCTTATATACTCCCATTTTAATGAGATTTTTACTGTTTTGATACTAGGTGGCGTACTTCCACCACAAATGGAGGAATTTTGACTGTGTCCATTGACAATCCTGGAGCTGTGCAAAGCCCAGTGTAAGGCATTCGCGCTGGTGCTCTCGCTCTCTTTCTCCCTCTCTCTCTCCCTCTCTCTCTCTTCTTCTTTTGTGAAAATTGTAACCTCTTCCCATATGAGATCATTGGACTTGTATTCAGAGTTTGATGTAAATTAATTGTATTTTACATGAGGGAGAGCTATTTTTAGGTGGCCTAGTAGCAATTTCTTTTACTCTAAAAACATTTAATTTTTAGAAAGCATACAGTGAGATACAAAGATAAAAGTAATATTTGTGATACAAATAGAAAATAAGATAAACGTAAAAGTCTCCCTTGATTGCTGACTGATGTATATGACTCCCTTCTAACAGATTCTTTTGTATATGTAAGAGAGAATAAATACTGTGCATATGTAACAGAATTTATATTTTATATATGTATGATAATAAATGATATACCTGTATATTTTGGACATCTTTACTTTGTCAGATCACACAGATCTTTGAAGACCTCTTTGTGTATTCTCTTAGCTAGAAGATCTTAGTAAGGATTACTCTTTCATCATATTTATTGCACTATAGACATTCTAAATTTACATTTTCTGATCTCTAGGCATCTTAATGACTTAAGTTAAAAATAGTGTAGTATAGATCTTTAAGATTTTATATGTTATTTAAGAAAACCGAGACTTGGAAATCACTAAAATTTTAAAAAATTGTAGTTGTAATTAGAGGGATTCCATGGATAATTGCACATTTAATAATCACGAGCCAGGTCCTTTTTGTTTATTTATTTTTCTGTATTTAGGACAGGGTGTACAGGTACAGGGTCCCAGCAGGCACTTAAGTCTGCTGAGCTGTCAGGCCAGCCTCAGTAAAATAGCCCTAACACATTTGAACATGTATACAAGTGAAGACATTCTTTTTAAATCATTTAGAACCAAATGATTTTATTCTTAATGCTAATTTAATTTTTTTTTTTCTAATAGAACTCAGAAACCACGATTAGCTCGTACTGCTGTACCCTCATTCTTGACAAAACGAGAACAGTCTGATGTAAAAAAAATTCCTAAAGGTGTCCCTTTACAGTTTGATATAAATAGTGTTGGGAAACAGGTAAAAATTGTTTCTGTATTTTTGGGGGGCCATTTACTGACTATTTTAACAAAAATACTTAAGTATTTATCATTTAATAAATTAATAAAATACTGTTGTATAGCAAATTAAAGTGTTCTAACTATCCCCTCAATCTTAGGTAGCCACTAATCTACTTTTTTGTTCTATAGACTGCCTATTTTGGCATTTCATGTAAATTAGATCATAAAATATGTGACCAGCATCTTTTATTTGCCATCATGTTTTTAAGGTTCATCTATGTTGTATAGTATTTCATTTCTGGGTTGTTTTGTTTTTGATAGTATTACAATATTCAGCATATGATTGGTATTAGGGATTGAATACAGGGCCTGATGCGTACTATGTGAGTGCTCTTCAACTGAGCTAGAGCATTAGCGCATTTTAAGGGTCTCACTGTAGTGCCCAGGCTGGCCTCAAAAAATGTTATCTTTTGCCTCAGCCTCCCAGGCTGTTGAGACAAGTGTGCCACCATATTAATTCATTCACTATTTGGTAGACATTTGGATTGTTTCTATCTCTAGCCTATGAATACTGATTCTTTGGACTTTTGTGGACAAGTTGTTATGTGAACACTTGGTGTAGTAGTAGATTGGTAAATTTTATAACTCCATACTTAGTTAACCTTTTTAGAAACAAAAAATAAGTATGCTTGTTTTAGTTACTCTCATTGTTGCTTTGAAAAAAATACCCAGCACTCACACATTAAGGGAGGAAATATTTCTGATTTCTAGAGGTTTCAGCTCATAGTTGGCTGACTCCAAGGCATGGCAGAGGGACGTAACAGAGGAGAAATGGTTTGTTGCAGGCAGAAGGCAGCAAATGATTAGAGATAAGAACCCATCTTTTTCTGTCCCTTATATTTTACCTATTTATATGCTACCTGCCCTTAGGGTGGGTATCACTCATAACCCGTAATCTTAGCACTTTTAATCCTAGCATTGCACCATGATTCAAGCTCAGCATCACACACTCTAGAAAAAGGCCTACTGAGGACCATCTGAGGTAGGGGGGGCACACATCTATTACAATGCTGTTTTACATTCCCGTCAGTATATATGAGGTTTCTAAATTTTGCCATATTCTTGCCAACATTTATTATCTATAGTTGAATGTGAAGTGGTATCTCACTGGGGTTTTAAGTTTTTGTATTAAACTCATACATACTATGTCATGTTGCTGAATTTATTTTTGTAGCAAATTTGTAGATTATTTTGGATTATCTTTATACAGTCATATCATTCTCCAAAGGCCTTGCAGTTTTTAAAGCTTTTCTACATTAGAATAATTAGGACCTCCAGTATAATGTTGAAAACAATAGCCAGATACTATTTGTTGTGTGATGGCTTGTTCTAGAACCTAAAAAGAAAATGTCTCACCATTAAATATGTTAGCTATAAGTTTTTCAGAGATAACCATTTTTCAAGTTTGAGGGTGCTCCCATTTTTCCTAATTTGCTGAGAATCTTTAAAATGAGGGAAGCCGGGCGTGGTGGCGCACGCCTGTAATCCCAGCACTCGGGAGGCTGAGGCAGGAGGATGAGTACGAGTTCAAGACCAGCCTGGGCTACAAAAGTGAGCTCAAGGCCAGTCTGAACTGCATAGTGAGACCCTGTCTCAAAAAGCCAACTAAATAAATAAATAAATAAATAAATAAATAAATAAATAAATAAAATGAGGGAGTTTCGAATGTGATAATCTCTATTGGTATCTATTGAAATAAGATATGATAATCTCTATTGGTATCTATTGAAATAAGAATGTAGGATTGCATGCCAGCCCTGCCCCTGGGGTGCACTGAGATGACAACTATAACCCCAGAACTTGGGAAGCTAAAAACAGGAGAATCCCTACAAGTCCAATCTACATTGTGTGACCCTGTAGACTTTGTAGATCCTGTACTAAATATGTTTAAAAGGGGGGGGGGGATTGAGGAAAGGAAGATATAGGCACAAATTTAGTCATATTTGGTATGGTGATGCAGTGCTGTGAAAAGCCCTGGGTATAATCAGTAACATGAATACACACACAAATTAGACAAATTTACTTTGCCTGTTGTATTTTTATTGCTGTAATTACTTCTTCATTGTGACAGTACTATTAGTTCTTCATCAAAAACAATTTTCATATTTCTTTTTTTAAAAAAGTATGTATTTAATATAGGGTCTACAGGATCTCACACAAATCAGACTCATTTTTTTTTTTTTTTGTAGTGATACTCCTGTTTTCACCCTGCCAAACACTGGGATTATAGGTGTGCACCGCTACAGCCAGTCTCAGCATGCCCCACGGGCAGGACCTGCATGCCAGGGATCAAAACAGTCCCTATGCCTGCCTAAGCAGGTGTGTTAGTCTGTTGAGCTATCTCACTGGCTCAATTTTCATATTCCTGTAGTGAGCTCAGAAATTTGTTTAAAAATACTTCCAAATTAACATAACTTTCTTTCTTTTTTTTTCCTGGTAGTATTAGAAATTGAACCTAGGGTCTTGTTCATGTTAGGCCAGCTCTCTACTGTTGAGAAGTGAAGATTGAGTCAGGAGCTTCTAGTAGGCAACTTCATTAACTTCTCTAAACCTCTTGAACTTCATCTATTTTATATGTTTTTATTAGGTTCTAATGAGATTCATGTAAATATTTAGGATATGTTAGCTATTGTCATTATTAATTACTATTAATCAAGTGTTCCAAAGCAAATATAGCCTTCTGTCAAGTTGTTAACTTTTTTCTCCCCTCTTTTCTATAGACAGGGATGACTTTGAATGAACGGTTTGGTATCCTGAAGGAACAAAGAGCCAGTCTCACATACAACAAAGGAGGAAGCCGCTTTGTCACTGTGGGATAGATTCCATGTCAAAAGAACTTTTGAGTGATGACTCTGTTTGAAAACTTGAGTTGCTTGAAGAATTCATCACAGAAATTCAAGAAACTTTACCTTAAAAT
>PVJA010057038.1:0-10597 GCA_004027025.1 Myocastor coypus
TCAATCCTCCAGAAACAAGATGGCTGCCTTGACACCTCCTTAACTGTGATGAGTCATTGTTCTTCTTCCTTCAAATCTGTCACACATTTCTATTGTGTGGCTGCTGGCATTCTTGTTGAATACATCTATAACAAAACACATATCCTGATGATTTTTAACAACCAAATTTATAGAAATAGTTATCCTCCCACAACTTTGGAAAAATTTCAACCCATAAATTTGGAAGAGAGCTAGAGAATATGTAGTCCAATCTCTTGTAAAGAGCAACTGCTCAAAATCCCACTCTAGTTAATAGAAAGCATGATAAGTATCTGCTTACTGTCCAGAGTTCTTTCAATATTCTGATGTTTGCTGTAGATATGTCACTTCCTAGAAAATTTTCAGTGATCAACAGCCTTTTGATGTATCATTAATGTCCTTCCTGGAAAAAAAAAAAAAAAAGACTTTTGTCTCCATTTTATTCTATCCCATTACCAAAGCTTTCTCTTTAAGATACTATCCTACCAGAACATTTTTAAGCTTATGTTTTAATATATGTTTTTAAAAAATATATTTGGTATAGGGTCTTACTACACAGTTCAGACTCATAGTGATCCTCCTGTTTTCAGCCTTCCCAGTGCTGAGATTACAGTCATGTACCACTACACCCAGTCTCAGTGTCCTGCTCAGTGTGCTTAGGGTGGGGCTAGCAAGGCTTGTGCTGCAGAATACCAAACCCTGGACCTTGTGCTTGCCTAAGCAGGTGCCTAGTCTGCTGGGCTATCTTACTGGCCCTAAGAATATTGTTTTGAGTCAGTTCTTCAACAGACAAACATTTGCACACAGAAAGCTTGTTAGCAATGTCTCTGGAGGAGCATTAGGTTAGATGGAGAAAAGGCTTAACCCAGATGGGGCACAACAAAGACTCACCTGATTCTGAAGTCCTTTGAGACTGAGAAGGATCCTTATAGTCCCCACCCTACCAAGACACAGGAGTCACACATTTATGTACTTTCTGGATAAACCTGCCGGCCACTTTACTGACTCTAAGAAAGGCTGTGACTTGCAGCAGGATGTCTTTCCCTGGCAAAGATCATTTACCAGAATTCAAATGAGAATATCTTCAAAAGAGATAATGCCTCCTCTGCCTCATTCCTGGAAGGAAATCTGGGTAGTAAGCCAAAACATCCAATGCAGATACTAAATTCAAGCAGAATCAGTACCAAGTAAAAATTAAAAGGAGGAAAGTCATAATAAAAGAAATGAACTAAACTATCTGCTTATGTCTCTGAGTAGGGTTTTTTTTTTAATACATAGCAGAGGACAACAGTCTGTGAAGTAACAGTCAAGTGAAGCAACCTAATATTTATTCATAGAGAGTTTGCATTTGTTATAATGAGAAAGCATTAGGGAGCATGCAAATTTCACACTTGTTTTCTCTCAGGAAACGATGAAGGTTGCTAAAGTTCAGGTAGTTACTTTCTGAAGGCTACTTCTACTATTCCTGTGTTTCTTGTGCATGTTTTATGTAGAGAGTCAGTAAAATAATGATCTCGAAATAAAAGAAGTGAAGAACACATATGCTCCGGTCATGTATTTCACCATTGGAGAATAAACACTAGTTTAACAAGAATGATTACTTTATATCAAGAAAGGATGTTTGTAGTTGCTCTGGCAATAATTTCAAGTATCCATTAGCATACGTAGCCATGGAGCATAACACTAGTTTTGTTATAAAAGGCACATAACAATGGGTATCTAATACTCATGTTTATCTTCTATACTATTTATACTAATGACTCTTAATTTTAATTACATGAGTTTTATTGTATTGACCAGAGTACCTAACATGAAAAAGATTTTTAAAGACCAAAATATTGAATTTTTGATATTTATTGTTTATTATAAAGCATCAAAATTTTCAATATCAATTTTTTGGTTATGCAAAGTATAAAACATAACAGAAGCAAATTCTTATATGAACTACAATGAAAATACCAATAGAACAGTATGAAAAAATTTACTTCAATTATCACACCCAAAGCAATCTTATCACATGACAACCATATGTTCCAGGAACACATTTTACTTACACTGATAACATGTGGGCTTAGTTCTTTTCCTATGTGGAAGGCCACTGTTGTCACCTGTTATCCCTTGTTTTGTCAGGAGCTTCCTACTATAATATATAAGTGTACACTTAGCAAGAAAATAAGATATCAATAAAATAAAATGTCAATTATGTAATGAGCACTTAAAATACACATTAACATTTCTACATGAGCTGCTTACTTGCTTACAAAACCTAAACGATAATATCAGAAATAAAAACCTATGTGAACTACAATGTAAATACAAAGAAACAAACAGAAATAACCTTTGCTTCAACTGTTCCACCCATGGCAGTTTTCAGACATAACAACTGTACGTCCATACACAAGTGTTGCCTAATCTATGGCATGCATGGTTTGTTTTCCTGTTCTTTCTTGTAGGGCACAGTAGCCATATTTTTGGTTTTCCTGTCGTAGTAGGTCTCTGTGATGCTGCTCCTACCGGCTCACCTGTGAGCTTCCCAGTGTGCTCCATAATTATTTTGTGTCATTCCCTGGGCAGAAACATTTTGTTTTTCATCTATTGTAAATGATCTCTTAAGAGTTCCAATCCATTCTACTAAGGAAATTTCTCTGTGAAATTTTGCAATTGTTATTTTCTTTGTAAACTATCAACTACATCACAAATGTTTAGGATCAAGTAAAATACAATCATTGCCCAGCATTTTGTGTTATAAGCGACGTCAAGGCTGCTGTGGAACTATCAGCATTTTGCTGTACAAAGTTACTGTCTTAGGCTTCGGTTTTGCAGACATTTCCTTATCAATATTTCCATCACAGGGGCCCAGCGGGATGGCTCAGTGGTCTAAAGCACCTGCTTGGGAAAGCTTGGGCGGCTTCAGGGACCGCGGTTGGATCCCCGGCACCACATGCTGCGCCAGCCGTGCTCTTGGGGCAGGCTGAGCTGGCCATAAAAATGAGTGAATAAACAAACGAAGGTTCTGGAACAAGAATAAATAAATAAATAAATAAATAAATAATTATTAAAAAAAAATATTTCCATCACAATGCAATGTTGACATGAGAAGTACCAGTTTGTTTTTCTTTGTCATATATGAGTACAACATTGTATCTTTCTGAAATCCAAAGGTTGTACTGTATAATTCTCTGTTTTAAAATTGCAATTCATTTGAAATTGCATTTCATTTGAAATTTCTGCTTTGTTTCTGCATACAGTTCCTGTGTTAGTCAACTTGTGCTCTGTTAGCAAATATGACACCAATTGGAATGTGGTAAGCCAGTTGTCAAATGTCACCTTCCATTGGGGTTTTGAGGGATGGGAGCACCTACTCTGCTCATAACATCATTGGTTTTATTTCTATAAAAATATAGACCTGGTGACTGAATTCCAGGATAAATTTCTAAACTGAAAATATAAGTCCTTATATCTATAATGGCATAAAATTTTATGCTATAATTTGAAGGTTTTGATGATATACAGCCTGAAGCCACAACAACTATGACCCCCTACAAGATGTTCAATATTCATGTATTCAGATTGCTTGACAACTACCCTCAAAATTTCTCAAACCATGAATGAATACCAGCCATATTGCAAGTTCTTTTTCTTTCTTGGCTGGTGATTTTGTCATCAAACCTTTAATAATATTTAAAGATAACAAATCTCTTCAATGTTATTGTTATTCTATATACCTCAAGCCCACACCCATAACTTTTTCATATATCCTTTACTTTCCAGCAATCGCCATGAGAAAGCCCTGCTAAACATAGCAGACTTATGAATGCTTTTAAGTCAGCTAGTGACATATCATAATAAATGCATTGTTGAGTATGGCTATTAGTGCATATGGACTATTTTACTAGTATTTAAGCATTTGTATATTTCAAATATCTTGTAGCATTTTGTCTATTACAAACAATTTCCAGCTTTGAATGGAAATGTTGATATTCTGCCTAAAAAGTTTTATTGATGCCAATATTCTCACTATATTTTTGGATCTAGTTCTAACATTGGTTTTATTTGGTTGTGTGACCATTTTGTACCACTTTTATTAGTCAAGTATATATTCACATCGATGTTTTCTTCATCATCTGCATCAAGGAGATCTGTACTCCCTGTGTCTGTACCAGTCAGTTCTTGCTCCATTTTACTGTCACAAGAGCTATGGCTCACATGGCTCACATCAAAGTCATTATCATCTTCATCATCCACGGAGGAATACTGAATAGGGCTACTTCTACTAGAAAGTCAAAAGAAAACTTAAAAAAACCAAATGCTAAATGCACAGAAATTTAGCAATGAGCCTACCATGGGTCAGACTCACCTGTTTCTGCTTTAAACCTCTTGTATGCACCTTGCCATTCGTCTGCCAAGTGGGTGAATGTGCAGACGACTTTTCAGTTTCCCCAGGTGCAGCAACTGGAGTCGCACCCACATTCCAGTTATAGGAAAATTCATGTTTACAGAACGGAAACGTGGTAGAGGAGCATTTTACCCTCTATGATGCTTAGATAAATGTAAGTAAAACATGTTAGGTGGAACATTATATGGCTAACATCCTAGCTTGACACTTTTAGACATATGTACATGTCTTGCCATTCATCATTCCAAGTGGATAAATGACAAGCTTGCATCCTCTCTGCCTCCCAACACAGCTACAAAGACTCGTTGATGGCTACTGTTATGCTGCAGTGTAAACTTATAGTAGAATGTATGGAACCCAATGTTATATACTATGTTAATGAAAAGAATAATGTTCTTCAACAGAAAATCTATCATGTCAATGTCATATATTTTAAGAGCACAATATTTCTTTCTTAGTTTTAAAATTTTATTCTTTTTTGATTTTTATTATTTTAATGAGACAGTTTCAAAACAGGTTAGTAGGACAGTTATAATAATTAACACATTGAATATGTTGTCTTCATAGTAGTTATTCAGAGTACAAGATCCAGACATGTTATCTTGTCTAAATAATATTAGTACAAATCTTTCTTCTCATTGAACTAAGAGAAAGTAGCTGTATATCTATCCTAACTATGGCACTTCATTTATATCTGCCTTTTTTGTTTTGCATTGTCAGAGATGGGTGTTCCATTGCTGTTAGAGAAGCTGTATTTGGAGAAGTCTTTAAAGGAACTTTCACATTTGATGTCAGTTCAAATATTATAGGTACTTGTATTAGGCAAAATAACCCAACATATTCTAAAAGACCATAACAGTAGTAGGCTATCATCAGAATTGGCATTGTCAGAAGCTGTTGACTTGAGCCTTTTACAGCTCAGCATATTAATATGGCATTACTTTTTATAACTCATGGTTATGCCTTTCTTCTGGATGGTTAAGATCAAGATAAAACAAGCCTTATGTAACTAAAAATGTGACTTTTGTATCTGACAAGGTCAGTCAAATCCCCTCAGGATTTACCTTGAAACCATGTACTGTAGCTCATACATGTTTTGTCAGAGTCAGCCACCTGGATGAACCATGGCCATTGTTTGACCAATTAAGAGCACATGATTTTTTTGGTCAAAATTTTAAGGACAAATGAAGAATTTTTTATGTATTTACTACGCAGATCAGACTCATAGTAATACCCCTGTTTTCAGCCTCCCAAGCTGAAAATGCCCAGTCATAATTGCCATCTCAGTAAGCTCAGGGGGGCAGGGCCAACCCAGCAGGCCAAGGATTGAACCCCAAGCCCCTGTGTCTGCCTCAGCTGCTGAGATATCTGGCCAGCCCTCAAATTTTTAAAAAGCGCTTGACTTATATAATTTTTAACTTCATTCCTGCTAAAGTGAAAGTGAAAATAAGTTTTATGGCCATATTGAAATTCCAAAGCATGTCTCCTATTAGCTTTTAGATTAAATTCAGTTGGGTGTGAGTGAGTGTGTCATTACTCTTAGAAATCAAGATGATCAATTTATGTTGTTGAGGACATAATCTTCTTAGAAAGGAGAAAAAATATATTTATGTGGCAAAATCAAATAGGAAATTAAGGATTGATTTGAAGGGATGAAAATAAATTTGTGAATCTGCAGGTCCTTTAACCTGCCAAAGAATTCTTATAATTCAGAAACATGTTGGTGATTAGAAGGCTGTAAGACTACCTGATCTTATTTTTCAAGTTCTAATTAGTATATGTATCCATCTGCAAAGTTTTCCTTTTGATTTGCCTTAAATTCTCCCTTACCAAGAATGCTATAATCATTATACATGATACTTGGAAAGAAGCCCAGGCCTTGAGGTAATTGTTATGCACTCAGTGTCCTGTACATATTTGATGCTTAGAAATTTTATTGCTGTTAACAGGAGCAATTTAGCAGGTTATCTATTGGCGAGCTCTGAGGAAATGAAAGAACTTGGGAAGGGAGGACTATAAAATGATTAGCAAAGAGAGGCTGAGGAAATCAGCTTAGGAGGCTTGAATGGATGTAGCCAGGTGGTATGGTCAAGAGCCTAAAGACAGACTTCATGGAGTTTGTCTCCAGTTCTCTCTTGCCTCAGCTGTGTTCACTCACTCTCTATTTTATATTTCATATTTAAGAATGTTAATATGCTTGTCATTTTTTTCTTCTTAACCACAAAAACTTTTTAGTCTTAAGCAAAGGCAAGAACTTCACTAAAACATAAAAAGTGAAAATGTTGCTACTTATAAATAGAATACTTGCTATCTATGCTTTATTGTTAATAAAACAGAAGCTACCAAGAGCTAAGGAAATAACCTGGTATTACTATTTGCAAGCTGAGTATGTGGGATTGACTCATTTTTTAAAAAATTATTTGTACATGTTTGTAGGATGTAACATTTGCAGCCTTTTGTGGACTGCCAAATGTACATAATGTATCATAATTCCCCTTTTACCCCCTTTTCTTCCCCTCACTCCTTTCCTTTCCTTGATCCCATTCCGATTTGAAAAAGATATCTACCTTTACTTCCTATTATCTATGCTGATTTTGCTGTATTTATCTTTTGGGTTTCTCATATAAGAGAAACTCTGCAGTACTTAATCTTGTGTGTCTGAGTTATTTCATTTGTATGATTGTCTCAAGGTGCATCCATCTTTGTTGATTCTTAAAGCAGATAACTAGGGACTAACTGACATGATTGTGTTTTTATTGTCATGTTACAGTAAATGTTTTGTTGAAAATTTCTCTCTTGATTCCAATAACTGCTCTTTTCATATTGTAATCCTTTGGTTCTAAATATCAGGTAGACTATGTATCAAAGCTTACATGATTTTTGAAGAAATGGGGAAAAATTTGATTCTGAAAGCTAGAAGACAGGCTTTAAAATAATAACTCTTATAAGATCATTTTTGCAAAGAAATCTATAACTTTACATCTCAGCCTAGTTATATATGACTTTCTGCAATGGTTATAGCTTTCTTTGATAGGAGGGCTATATTTTGTCATATAAATATGCAGAAGCCAATCTGAGCATTGATGCTGGCATTTTCTGTTTAAAATATTTTAATACTGCTATTGATAATATAGCTAATGAAAATAACATTCTGAAGAAAAATTATGCATACATAAATACATAAATGTGTATAAAAATATACATCTAGGTTCACCTAATCATGTTAATAATACAAAATAACTTCAATGAGCATGTTTCAGTAATTTGAGTCTTATCTATAGATAAAAATAGCATCTAAACATAGAATTCCAACATAACACTTAAAAGTGCACTAGGATTTAAATCCTAGAAATAGAAATGCATATGTTTATATATAGTACTGCTTCTTTTAGGCTTCACACGTTTGAATAAGAAAGGCTACTGTCTAAAGTTTTAAGAACTAAACTTTGGCGCACACTAGAACTTTGAATGTTCTGAGATTTTATATGAGCAATTTCCTTGCTCTTTTGCCTGACTAGTAAATCATTTACTCCAGCAGGCAAAATTTTTTCTGTTCAAAAAAGCTTCTTTTGAAAAATAAATTTCAAAATAGAGCCAGAATGGGAGCACTATGTACTTGGTCTGGGTACAAGACTACCAAAATAGAAAAGCAGTTGGCTTTTTACTTAAGACCTAGCAGCAAAATGAGGGGAATGTGTTTTCAGTGACAAAGAGATAGATAGCTAAGAATTATTTCTGCTCAGCTAAAGTAAAGCTGAAAATTATTGATTGGACAAAGTTTAAACTTCGGAAGTATTGGAACTGTACAAATATATATCTTGTACCTAGAAGACCCAGAGGGCAAAGTAGCACTTTGTTCTGGAGTTGTACATCTGTATCGACTCATTCTCCACCCTCAGAGTGTAGCAACAGAAACTCACAGTTCTATGTCCAACTTACAAGGACTGTAACAGCACCTGTGTGTATTTTTACACAGCATGGAGAGAAAAATGACTTTCAGAAGCAAAATCAAAGTCAGCAAAAAGAGGTTACATAAAAGAGGGAATCAGAATTATATATAGCTGGATTTTTCTCTTCATGTATCAGAAGAACATCTATTTTCCTTTCTAGTCTGTGAATTCATAGATTAACCATAACTCTAAGTAGCATGTGTCATATGTTTACCTGCACACAAATATATCCATGTATCATGACATTTTAACGTTCTCCACTTGCTCTTATTTTTTTATTATTTATCCATATAGATAGTTATTCCATAATAGCACCTATTTTATACTTTTTCTTGGAAACTTAACCATCCATGCAGTAGAACACAGAGAAAAACACATATGTACCCTTGCATAAGGCACACACACATACGTGTATGTATGTTCAGGAGATGATTATATAACATAACCTGTAAGGAATATTTCAAGATTTAAAACTAAATGGCCAAAAATATACTAAGAGCTGGGAAGAGAATTCAAACATGCAGTCATGAAGACTGAACTGACCTGGGGCCTGGAGATTTCTAGCACAGTGTGGCTGTAGTCAATTTTTACCAGGCTCTGTCTCTAGGCCTTAAGGCCAGCATACCTGGCCCTTAAGAAGTCCTGTGGACCCAAAAGCTTTGAAATCCTAACAGAGTGCACTCAAAGAACAATCAATAACAATTAAGAAGTTTGTGTTACCAATTGTAGCATGATTCATTAAAAACCACATCACTAGATTAACAAGGAAGATATGATCATTGTAATAGAGACGCATGCTGAAAAGATGTTAGACAATATTTAATATTTATTCTTGATTATATGGCAATCTTAATTCTTTATTAAGAGAACCTATTATGAATAAATGCAAAACATTATATAGATATTGGAAAATATGAAGATATTTCCACTCGAGGAAGGTAATAAGGGGAATTTTCGCCATGAGACACCTGTAAGCAGGAGAGTAGAGAAGAGAGAGTGATAAAGGATTTCAGTCAGAGAACTGGAGGACAGCACGCTAGGAGAGCAGCACAGCACTCCTGCTGGGTGGCTCGGCGGTTGGGGACAGGCTCTTCTGGGATTACTGTCCTGGTCTCCGTGGTATTCTGCCTGGGCATGACCACCCTTATGAAGGTGATTTGTGGATACCATTTAAGTAAACCCTTCTTTTATTTGGGGAGGACAACCACCTGCTTTTTATTTCCAGATTATAAAATAGATGATCAACTTTAAAATTAAAAAAATATATAAGTAAGGCACCTAACCCTTATTTCTGTACATTAATCTGCACAGAATGCATACACAATTAAAATGTGTTTTCATGTCAGGCTTGTGTGAATTCTTATAGCCATTTTGGTGAGCATTTTGGAAACACAAGCCACAATAGCGATACCACTGTCTTTACCCCAGTAAATATCGATTCTTTCCTCTGAGCTGTGGAATGTACTTCAGTCAACAACAGCAACAATTCCTTAATTCCAGAGAGCATATAGTAAGAGAGAGAAAAAAATAAATTACTATAGAGGCTGGGAGATAGCTCAGTAGAATAAGCACTTGCCTGGAAGCACAAGGGCCTGAGTTCCATCCCCAGTTCTGACAAACAAACAAAAAACCTTATAATAAATGGTATGCAGATTATGTGATTAAAAAGACAAATGCTTTAAAGAAGGAGAACAATAGGTTAAGGAGTGAAATTTACTAGAAGGAAGGCAATTTGAACTATGAAATGATGGCAAAAATCTGAAAAAGACTTGAAGATAGGGGAAGTTACTACATAGACTTCTGAAATCAACTCATGCTAGACAAATTCCTACTGGTATTAGACATCTCAACTTCAAGAATACATTCTAAGAGGCAGGGGTATCGCTCAGTGGAAAAGTGCTTCTCTATCAATCACGAGGTTCTGCATTAGCTCCTCAGCACATCTACAAACACAACAAAACAAACAGTAACAAATATATTTCCACAGGCCAACTCTCATTTCTGAGAAAAAAAAACTACCTGGTACTCCCAATACAAAGGAAGACAGGTTTGTTTTTGCTGATAGTTTCAGAAATTGCAGTCTTGGGTTTGGTGGCTACAAGATAGAAATATCCGTTGTGGAAAAGACGGTGGAGGAAAGCTGGGAATTCACTCGCGTTCAAGGAGCAGAGCATGGGGCTGGGGAGATAGCTCCGAGGCACAAGTGCCTGCTGGGCAAGTGCAAGGTCGTGAG